>VYYJ01000428.1:0-60685 GCA_021029165.1 Cyphoderus albinus
TGACATTAAGTGGGTCAAACCCCTGACACAAAAAGTGTGGACGGAGATACGGCCGGACGGCGTGACGTCATTGGAAAAAAACAATCTTATAAGCTTAAATTCCATTTAAGCTAATAAATAGTCGGGTGGCAGGAAAGTTGTTTTCTCATTCCGGACAGCATGTTGCCGTAGTGCCACACACACAGTGCACAATTCATACAGTTGTAGTAGTAGCTGAAGGATCAGTAACGCAAAGTCTGCCAGAGCAGTCTGTCTTCTTGATAACGTACAATATTTATTTCACAAGTCAGTTGGACTTACGTAAATTACATTTTGCAAAAGTGGTTCCATTCTTCCTGCATTAGCTGTCACGTTGCTGAAGACGGAAGAGGCATCACTCGCATTTTATTTATGCATAATGGCAATAGTGCACATATTGTTGAAGGGATGAGGCTCTACAATGAGAGTGGCAATGTACGTGTACATACGTAAAATATATTTGTCTGACAGCTCGTCTGAACGGTTAAAAAATAACCGGACGAGAGCTAACGGCTAAAGGGATGAATGGTACTAGCTAACAAAAGTGGAGCAAGGCTTTTCTCAAAATGCCCGTTCGAAATTGTAATATTTCATAATATCTTGTACAGTCGTGTTACGCCACTGACTCTTTTTTATTTATTTTATAATTCAAGTTCCATCTTGGTCTTGCCCACAATTCTAATAAGCAAGACAGTATGATGCAAATGGGTCTAAACTTTATTTTATCATTTTCTAATTTACATATTTCCAGTGGCAGCGGCTAAAACTGCAAAATGCCGGTTAGAGTATGGAGGTAGAGTAACTAATAACAATATTACTCATATCACATCACAACTTTCACGTTTGTTTGATGTCGGTTCCGCATGGTGCCGGAGAAACCAGTTCTGCAGGGAGAACGGTGGGAGGTTTTCACGAGAGCTAGAATATGAAATTGTGATCTGTTGGGGAAACTCGACACACTACATACTGCTGGATAAGATTTTTTTTGCATTTGTGCATCCTGGAGCATCTTCTTTATTAATTTACTTTCTCCTCTTGTTTTTGAAAATCAAGGAAAATACACCCTGTGGACAAAAGTCTTCTAGTGAAGAAAGGTGCTGAGGAAAAGCTTGTTTTGTCGACAGTAAACGATGAAAGGCCACGATGAAAACTTAATAGATTACAATAATGTAATGTGAAGATGAAAAATAATATTAATAAAAACAAGATTAAAATTAATGAAATTGTATGACAATTTTTTCGTGTTAAAATTAATTATTTGACTTCAGGATCATCTGGAAAATGTATACCTCATCCATCTTCTGACAACCACAACTATAAATGGCGAATGTCAACATTTTAAATCATCGAAATATAAGTTAGTAGCACGACGATGACGCTTCGGTAGCAAAACTTTCACCATAATAAATTTATGCTAACAGCAACAGTGTTTCATTTGATTTCTCCCTAGCATCGTTTCTTTTGAATTTGTTGTAATTATGGTAAATGAGCCGAAATATTGTATATTTCAAAGAGAGTCTTTCATAGGGATCCATTGGAAAATTTGGGCTAAAATGTTATATTCCATGCCCCAGGTTTGATGGCTGAGAATGAATTTTAACTTTCGCATCGTTTGCCACAATACCTTGCAGACATTGTGTTTACAACAAGCAACTTTTGATAGTTCGATACAAACTGGTTGCATTAAGTTTGTGGAAGATTCCCATGTTTCACGTAAACCTCACATGACAATATATTACCTAGACATGCTTAGTGAAAGACTAAAGTTTCTTTGGCGGTGTTATTTTCCAAATGCTTTGATAGAATAGTGAAACTAATACTCTACTACATAGTGCTTAAATGGAATGAAACGGCGACTACTCTTTCACATAAACAGCAGCTCAATGTCAAATGAAAACTTTATTTCTCATGTCCAATGCCTACATATATCTGCATAGTAACACTGTTCCCAAAACCAATACAGCGAAAATTTCGCAGAGTTATGTAAATTGTGCGGTTATAGGCATAAAATATGTCAGCCTCTGCAAACATGTTATTCTCCCTTGACGAATGATTTGATGAACTGTAATTAAGAAATTAATTTTCGACTAGGATTTCTTCTCTCGATTTTTCCTAGATGCATAGATACATAAAACTATAAGGAGCAAATCAGACATCAGTTCGGTACTTTGTTAAACTAGCAAATATTTTTATAAAGAGCAAGTGAGAACGGCGGACGGATCAATTTCACCAAATGCATAAAATATGTATTCCGTTGCGCAGAGCTCGCATAACACCACTTTCACACAATTCCAGCAACCATTTTCAGTTGGCTCTTTATAACAAACTCAATTTTCATCGTAAAAACAGCAGAAAAGCATGGAATTAGATGAGATTCGCTCGTCCTCATCATCATCATCGCCATCAGCAAAAACACGTAATATCTACATATAGAGAGACTTTAATACCCATCACAGTGATGAAGTAGCACCATTCAACTATGGCCAAATGTTGCAAAGAGATTTCTTTGAAATCCCTGTATGTAGTTAAACAAACCCTACTGAGGCGTTCCAGGATCAACGATCTCATTTCTCTCACTACTGCTGTCTGTGGTGCTCGCTGATGCTGTTGGTATTTAAGAAGACAGAAAAGAACGGGATAACATCTTAGAGAGCGACAGTTTGTTCGGCTCTGAAAAAGTGGTTAACTAGACTTTGGGCAAGTTTATATTCTAATGCCGGGCTTTTTGTTCGTGCACACTGAGATGCGTCAACAAAAGCATATTTTTTCACTTTTGCACGAAGTCTGAAAATGGTGCACGTTCAACAATGTGCGCGACTTAGGGATGACACGAAAGAAGATGCATGGAAATCATCTAATATCTGCACTTTCACAAAATGGCATTACAGCTTGATGAGTCTTCTGTCCTAAGTTTACAGTGCTTTTAGTCTTTACCTAGACTTCACTGCTTGTAAAGTTCATAAAACCGGTTCTTTCAATAGAGCATTAGTTGACACTGCCAGACATTACTAGAGTCGAAACTTCTGTTTGTGATATCACGTAGACTGTGAAATGCGCTGCGCTCTTACGCTTAGAAAATGAGACGGGGATTATGGATTTAATGTTGTTTAAAATACTTTCTCATTCCATCTGCTAAGACAGGCAGAATTTTAAAACTATGATTAACGACTCGAAGCTGAATCATGAAACCACTCTCTTTGAACTCTGCTAATTCATCTCCGGAGGTTGAGATGTGGAAAAGAAATGGATCAATTTAAAGTGGATAAATGGGTTATGTACTACAATAATGGGCTTCCCCTTCTAAACTTTTTCTCCTTGTATCTTTTTAGTCCAACAAACACTTACAGCTACTTTTCCAGTAGTGTGCTTTTTAAGCTTATATAAGGAGAAGGACAAAGAAACTGAAAAAAATAAGTTGTCAAAAGTGGAGTGTGCTGTAAAATGGAAGGAAAAGTGGGACACTAAGCTCTTTAAGAGCGTGTCACGTGTTTCAACTCATGTATTTGGACGAATCAAAAGGGAAAGAGAGAATTTAAAGTGAAAAACTCAAATGAAATCATCCTCATTGTCGGAGTCGTTGGCTATGCAACCAAATTGTTAGTATGCTTTTATAGCAAAATGAAAGTAGAAGTTATCTACAGTTTCATTGTTATTTTCGTCGAAGTTTGTTCCAACAATTGTGTGTGCCTAGCTCCTTATGGTGACTGGTGACCTTTCAAAGCCCAACTAACCGTAGACTCAGATCAATAGAAAGTAGAACGAGTTTAGTAAGCATAAGCATATTGGGCCGGAAAATGAAGGTCGTATCAAAGTTGTAGGGGAAGAAGTTGTAATGCTTTACATGTTTCTTCTTGCCCCACGACAATCAAGTTCGATATTTCTTTAGTCATCATGCCAAGATTGCCAAGGCTTACAAGAGCTACAGGATGTATTTGAAAATTGCCATGATTACTTGCATGTCTTGAAATAAATAATATAAGCAAACGTAATAAATGAAATGGTACTATTTTAGACCGGAAATTTTTCGTGTGTCCATTTTCCGGGAAACCCGACGCAACTTCCTGTGTAAATTCTTCCTAGAGTGCTGCTGTATACATCGTCAAATTTGATCATTATGATACAAAAGGTAAAGTCCGCAGTACAGGGGAAATGATTCAGATGTAATATTCAATAAACCCTTGTTACGGTTGACATATTTGCTGCTCAACTTTGCAGAATAATTAGCAACCGTTTACAATACATCATTTATTAACTTAGGATTACACAAATTTAGAATTTCCACGACTTTGATAAAATCCTTATGCTATCTGAACACAAATGTGACGTTTGCTGATCGATGAAAACTGTTTCAAAATAAAGTTATTAAATTTTAATTGAACCAAATTTAACCGATCGCACTCATCTTCTAACTTACTCTCCAGGAATATTTGAGACTAATTGCAATGAAAAACGTATCAAATTAGGTCTAGCTCTAGACCGAGCGGTTTCCGTGAGACGGCTGGTCGGTCTAACAGCAGGATCAAAGGATATTGTTGCGCAACATTTAATAACTGTAAAAAGTGATTGCACATAAAGATTGTAGCGCAGTTTTTGAGAACAACAAATAGGAACAAACAGTTTTGTTGATCCTACAGCTCCATGCTGCATAATGCTTGTTCAAGGTAAAAGGTATAAGCTCAATCTATGTCAGTCAGGATGGAAACCAGCAGACGGTTAGATATTTGTACATTGACAAGTACTTAATATGATCAGAAGCTCCTTGAAGGTGTTTGTACCTGTGTTCTAAAACAAGAAGATCTAAGAGGGCAGAAAACGAGCCCAGTTTCTTCAAAGGAAAACCAGAGTTTCTTTCGGTTATGGAGCTCCTACGTCCCGGAAAATTTTATAAATTGAACAATGTTACATAAGAATGTAATCATAAAGTAAGATACATTGGACTGAAAGTAGTAACTTCAAATGTTACATATGTACTTATGTACATACAATTATAGAGCTTAAAGCTGAGAGTGGCAATTTTTTGTGCACGTAGATAGTTCTCTGCCAACGAATCACATCATGGTACTCTTTTTTAAATTCAATACTGCCTTGCTTTGTAAATAAATCAATATACTATCTTGATAGGACAAAAAGACGCACCAAAGAATAGTTCCATTTCCATCTCACACTATCGCCTCTCTTTCCTTCCTTCCTTAGAAGAAAGTACGAGAGCGACATTTCAACATTTGAACTTCATCCTTGTTGTTGTTCAACGAGAAAGATACGCTTGTCATAATCAATATCACAAAAGCCAAAAATTCGTACACACATAAAACTCATTCGATTTCCTCCGGCCGGCATGAGATGCATTTTGTATTATTACAACGAACGAGACGAGGAATTTTAACTCCATCAAGCAACATTGATATGTACGGGAACCGGCTTCAGGATACAAAATGATGTGTCCAAGCGAACCAGAACTATCACGATGGCAATCAAGCCAAGGAGATTTTCCATTGCTACGTACTTCATGCGATTACTCGACAGAATGATGACTTCTGTGACTATGCCACGAAAAGAAAACATGACTATTTGAGTACATATTTATGTTGTAGTTTCCGCACTGATAAAAAACTGGTGTGCTCAACCAACATTTTACTGCTGCCTTTTCATTGCTTGACCAAAGCTAAGAAAAAACAGGGATAAAGTAAGTGAAGTATGTAACTACACGGAAGCATCAACAGAAGGAACAAGCAATGCCACTCCGGATAACACTAAGCACTTTGTCCTGCTCAATTTTCTCATGATATTGAAATTTAGACACGTATTACCCTATTCGGCACACATGAAGGACACACAGAAAGCTGACAATAAGCAATTCGCCAAAATCAGCAGTAGCATTACACAGCCCTTATATAACAAAGGCAAAATCTAATAATGAAGGCCAAGCACCATGAGCTTATCTTTGTTAGAGAAATGTGAACTTAGCCCATTTCTCTTGTTTTACTTGTTTCTGTCGTGGTAAATAATCAAGGCAGGCACACAATACAGTACAGCCAATTACATGGATCAATTTCATGATTGATACTCTTGAAAAGTATTATTAAAGACAAATAAAGCGCGAGATTACATTATTTTACTTTGAGTTTTATGAGAATGATGTGACTGACAGTAAAACAAGATAGAAATACATGATGCATTCATTTCGTGTGTCATTTGGGGTATTATAATTTATTTGCGAGACACTCGTGATGTCAGCATTCCGTTTTGTTCCAATGATGAACACTGATTTTGGTGATGATGCTGCTGCTGGAGAACTATTACAATCACGAAAGCTTGAGCTTACCATGTCCTGCCATTTCACAATGATACAATTTACACAAACGTAGTTAGCAGTGTAAATCGAACAAACAAATCTCTTGCTAGACACGGAGAGTGAAATGAGTGTTGAAGAGCAGAGACAAAAAGTGATTATATTAGCATCTGTTTGGTGGGTGGGTGTGAAACTGATGTACGTATGTCATCTGAAGCATAAACTTGTACGATGTAGTTTTAGAGATGCTCACGACTCACACGATGTCAATTAGACTTTGCTTCATATTGCGTACCTATGTATGTCAGTTGAGGTCTGTAAACAGAGTAAAAATCATACTAACACATCGAAACCAGACAAGGAGTTTAAACAGTTTGTATCTATTTAAACATTTAATGCGCTCAGTAAACACTACAACCTACAAATTCTGGAATGCGGACAATTAATTCATCATTAAATACCACTTACCAAATGTGAGCTTTGATTGAATTGAATTGCTTTGTTGCTACAAACCGCTGCATCTTTCGCTGTGGGTGACATTGATAGAGCAATTGAAACTTGGAATAGAAAATATTGAAGCCTACAAAGTTTCAAATGTCAGGCCTGAGAATAACTAGATATGGGGAAGTCTTCGGACATGGACAAATTTCATTGGAAACGACAGCTGCTTCAGATAAATTGATGCCGAGTGCTGCTGGCTCTTTGTCTATTTTCCTTTGGAAGAAATCTGATCTTAGAATATTACTTCATATCATGACATTCGTTATGGTAATGATGATAACATGCAATGATAATGAAGTGTCATGATTACATTCAACTAGTGCCTCGAATCGAACCGCTATCACCCATCACCACACCACGTAACTATTTTTTCTATATTATGAGTTGTGTGTAACAAATAGTCACTGTGAAGACTGACGTGGTAAGCGTGCAATGCTCTTCAACCAAGATTATCAAACGGGTCATATGAACAGCGTCACACACACACATTGTAACAATTACAGCGTGATTCATTTAATGTGTGCTGTAAATTTACTCTTAAACGGTTAAAGTTAACCCCCTTAATTGAGTAATGATCAGCCTGCGTGTCATGAACAGACTACAATAAATGTGACTCATTTTCAATCCGGACGTTAAGAAATTGAAATTACTAGTCTAATGTACCACTCTCATCAAAATTGAACTTGGCCGAAATTAATATCCGGGCACAATGAATAAACTGCTAAATGTATGTTCGTTAAAATGGATCGATTTTTTCCTAACCTTTTCATTGTTATAGGCAGACCCGAAATACACGACTCCAAATATGTATAAATACAAACAGCACAGTAGATGTACTTGTTCATTATGTAGTGTAGGTATAAACTTTTTCATGGTCATTGGACACGTTTCCCCTTACAAAACTTGTGCAAATAAGATGAGTAAAGTTTAGTAGCTTTGGTCATCTCATTAAGATATGGATTTTAGATCAAGATAGAGAAGTTGGAGCTTTGTTAAAAATTTCAGGCTAGATTTCCTCATTGGGATTAAAAAAGCAAGCGTTGTGTAACATGGTGATTGCTAGATGCTTAGAAAATGTGTGTTTATGCAATACAAAATATTGCAGGTTTTTGCATCAACACAAATGACGTTGAATTTCTCGTTTAATGTTGAAACATAAACTAAGAAACTTGAAACAAATGTCGCTTTAATCCATCCAGCTAATTACATTTTAACTGCAGAATTTTTAGCCAACGTGGGATATGCTACACTACCAAGAATAATGCTAACGACCTTTTTGTGCGGTTGGTTGTGACGATGATATGAGTCTCGAATGACGTCGTTTCGAGGAGCGAATTCGAACTCAAGAAGCAGGAATGCCTAATAGTAGAGAATTGAAAATCCTAATGAATTTCATTGTTCCACAATTACAAATAAATATGTCGTGGCAAGGAAAATGATACTAAAAGATAAAGCGGTTGTGGTGCGGCTTGCTGTATACTTAGTAGTAATGTAATAGCTTCTTCCACATTATCCTGTTTAGGAAAGTGCCATCTCCATCCAACTTACCTAATATCAAACAAAATATCACGCAAGCCAGCCACATTGCACCCACTACTTTAAAAAATTAGAGACATTCGTGTTCGAATAAATCATGAAACAATGCGACACAAAACTGCGGTAAGTTGGTTTCCCAAAAACTAATTTGCATCGTGAGCCTAAACTAGGGGATTTTATTTTCAGAATGCGAATTACCACGAATAATAAAGCAAGTCACATTCATTCTGTCTTGTATCATTTTTATTCATTCACATTTGGCACTGACAGGAAACACACAGTTATTTCTCCAATAGCTTATTAAAGAGAAATACCGCATGAGATATTTTGTGCATTCGCTTGCTATCACTTTTGTGACTGTATTACATTTATTCCGTCTGTCTCAATGTCTCTCAACCGCCTTCTCTATTGTTATTCTCAGTAGGATTACAAAACGTTTGCGTTACGGATTACAGAATTTAATTTACTACGTACTGGATGACTTAATACGAATCATGATGAGTATGTGTCAGAATAAGCAACAAGTCGCGTTTCATTTATATTTTCATTGGTGGTTCCAATTTCCTTTTCTAGAAACGTCAGATCCACCCATTTCCAGCAAGTTTATTATCAAAATGTGCTTAATAAAGTGAAGGCATTTTTGTATCTGAGTTTTTGACAACAGCATACTAATAATAAAAGTTAAGATTACTCTTCGTTGAATAATGTAGCGTCATTGTGAATTACACAAACTTAATGTAAATACTCTACCACTACGGATGTTTAAATATTGTGTCAATTTACTGGTACATTTTGTGGATACAAAAATGACGTGTGCTCTGCTCGCCTTCCTACATTCACATTCATACTTGTTTCTCTTTAGCAAAGTTGCGTTGTTTGATTTTATGAGCTCATTCAATAGAGCAGAAAATGGAGAAAAAAAAATTCTTGTGCTAAATATTCTGCATCATCATAGGGCTTGCATTCAGTTATACTCCCTAATCGTTCTACCCTACCGCTATTATTATGAGACTCTAAATTCTATTACAGAGCAGTGAGAGCAGTGTGTATTTTGAGTTCCAGCAAGCTCTAGGTTGTTTCTCAGTACAAGAGATAAAAATGATTGCAAATGTACCAAGAACATAAAGATTGCAAAATTCACTCTCCTTTTTATGATAATTTAAACGAAACATGAACAAAAATTCAAGCAATATTGTATCTGCATAACTTCCTTGGAGAATGCGTATACAATTCATCTGCATTCGGGTATTCATGCTTACCTCTGCACATCAAGCTCTTAAAGTTAACTAATGTTTATGGAAGGACGAGCCAGCAGCCAGTTCAAATGTATTCCATTTATGAAGAGTTATTCCAGATTTTTTATGCTACTCGTTGGCGTTCTTGTTTCTGCCTCCTACCTGTCGTCTTTCCAGACATTCACTTTTCACTTTTTATCCCAACTTCACATGCAGAAGGAAAGTATTGTTTTTTATTTCTTTCTGTCTCTTTACTCTGTCTGTTTCTACCAACTTTCCGCTAGGAAAAAAAACGCAAACTATTTTCTCTTGTCAAGAGATTTTTATTTATTTATTTATGCATAAACATTGGAGTGAGGCTCTTCTCTCGTTACGCAAAAATGGGAGATGTCATGTAGAACAATCTCAAGATTGAGGGAGCTGGCGTTTCGTGAACATTTTCCCTTCAAACGTCCATTCTCAGAATACTATGTGAGTGCATCAACTGGTACAATAAGTAAGTTAAGCAATGGAAATCAAAGAACATTTGAAAATCCGTTCTTTAAAAACTCGAGTAAATAAATAAACAGTTGCTGTTCGTGGAAAATTTGCAACAAGATGGAAGCACAAAAATGCATTTGTTGATAACCATATTCATGTGCCGGGAAAGCGTATTAGTTGTGTAAGCTTTGTTCGTAACTGACATTGTATTGCTGTGGCAGCTGTGATTACTTGAGTTGAGAATAAAAAAGAATTCACGAATTTGTTTCGTATGCTGTAGCTGGCAGGCATTTTTACTTCTCCCTCATGTGCAGTATTTTTTGCCTGGCAGCAAACTGCTCTTTCCTGCGAAAGTTTGAGTGCACCACCCAACGAGCCGAAGCATTTATCCTTGAAGCTACCATTATTACTAAACTGTCGTTGTTGTTAACTTGATGTTATGGCAGTTTTATATTGGTAAACGCTGAATAAAATATGAAAGTTGAAGCTAAGAGGAGAGGTTATGCATGTGCTCATTCGACTGTGACAGGCTAGGTGTAGGTATGTAACGTGTACGACCGAAAGCCCGTATTTATTTTTTCAAAAACGAATTGGAAGAAAGTCGTTTCATAAAGCACAACTCAATACCAAAATAATACTTTTTAACAGTCCCATAAATAAAAAGCATAAAAACGCCAGTCATTTTGGGATTTGCGAACAAACAGACGTTAGGCTGAGATACCAAGCCGGTAATTCTGACATGTTTTATGTATATCTAATCAAGAGTGCAATGTTGTAAGCACCAAGCGTACTCATTCCAAAAACGGCTGTGAACATTATGAACCAGCTGAAATCCTTGGGGCAAGTCAAAGAAAATGCTTTAAAATAAAGTATGCAGCTTGGCTGGACACGGTGGGCAAATCCCAATTCCCAATCACCAATTTCTCCTAACCCCCATCTCCTCATCCTCATTGAAAATTCTTCAGGTGAACCGTGAATTATTCCAAATTAAACTGGCACACTAATACGTAAAATACGCACGTATTCACCATTGTATGTTAATGTGAATTTTGAAATTAAAAATACTTCGCCCGAATATTTTCCAATAAATAAATTTATAGCTTGAACATATGTGTATGCAAATAAACTATTCATTCGACCACATTATTGGAAGGTAGCTTGTGCATATTGAACAACAAACGAAAAAATGGAGTGATCTCATCACTAGTGCCTTCTTCCCCTAGAGATCAGAAGTCAGAAACGTTCATTTCAAAGAAAAAATGCTATCTAGTCAAGATAGTTACATGGTTTTGTGCCCAGAGAGTTATACGTGTTTACATGTCCTACAAGTCGCAAGGTCTACACACTTCAGTTTATGAAATTGTAAAATGTGAATCCATCTGCGTCATATTAATGTGTGAAATGCTTGATGTGAATATGTGAATGGAATTTCTACAAACTATTCTTCTAATTATAACTGCAATGCAAAATACAAAGAGGGCTGTGTGAGGGAATCTTTTTTTGCGGAAATAACGAGCAAGACCTCGTTTGATTAGTATTCTACAACGAATCCCCGGACAGTATTTGAAATAGGTAATAACTTTTATATGATGTTGAAGGCGGAGGCGGTAGTGACTGAGTGACAGAAGTTGAAATGGAATATACAAAATGGAATGAAAGTAAAGGTGTAGAAAACTGCTTTGAAAGATCAGCATTCGTTTGAAACTTTATTAGAGAACAAAAATAGATTTGTAAAGGTAATCTGGTATTATATACAGAAAAGATATGGGAAAGCCATGTGGCTGTTAAATCTTGACAAAAGAAAAATATCATTAAAAAGTCGTTGACAAAGGAACACACGGAGTTTCCCAAACTTTCAAAAATTCTTTTGTCACTCTTCTCTAATTAAAATACGATAAGTTGATTTGAATGCATACATTCAAGTAGAAATATCATTTCGTCATGCTTTGATTCTTCTTAGCCTTCATTATAATATTCCTTGCCTTTTAAGATGTTTCCTACAATGAATTCACGGGCGTTGTCTCTCAGTTACAGTTACGCAAACTAAAATACATGAGTATGTATTAATTACATTTCCAAGCAGAATCCAGGATTTAATACCTAGCATTAACCTAACATATGTAACTTAGGTCAATGATCGATGCATTAACTGAGAAATGAAAATTCTTCGATTTGAGACCGTTATACAGTCCTCTTATAATTAAAGGTAAGAATGAAATAGAACATACATGTCTACTATAAAAATATTGCAAGTTCCACACAAACGTAAAATATGAATGAACTTTCTTTCACATTCGTTTTGTGTGCATTGTGATGTTGTAAAATTTTATGCTTTCTTTTCGAAGCATTGATAAATTTTTAACTCTGTCGCGTGTATCATAAAAAAAAGAAGTAACACAGTGCGGAAAGAATTTTACTTGACGTTTCAATTTCAAATTGCATTAGTTCCAAAAGCGTGTCATAGTGCCTAGTAAAAGTACGCGCTTATCAATTAATATTTTGATGATTATACAAGTAATTGGCAGTTTTGAAATTCTCTGTAACTTTAATATGAAATACTCCATCCATCCAGGCATCGAAAACATTAGCAAAGAGAAAGTCACAAAGAAATTTGCTTGGTTCGGTTCACAGTCAACTTGGCCGACAAAAGAAGCGAAGAAAAATAATGTGAAACCTTCTTACCAGGCACTGTCCAAACATACATTGAGACGCTGGTTCTACAATGGAGTAATCCACCGTTATCTTTTCAGTCCTTAAGGCAATCTGTACTAAACTCATATTTGTTAGTCAAGTCATTAGTTAAAACGTTAAAAGGTTAAACGGCTTCAGCGTATAATGAACACTTACGATTAATTGACTAATTTTTGAAAGTTTGTATTAAATAAACGAAAATTAATTTTACTGTAATATTATCTACTCATACTTCTACTTTAATATAGTTTCCAATAAAATTTGAATAAAAATAATGTACACTAAAAGTAATAGGGCTTGAAGCTATTCTTTAAAAATATAATAATGCCGACAGTTTGGATGATGAAGTGATTGCTTCACAAAAAAGTTCAGATATCATGCATACATTGTACTGCAAAGTACATTTCCTTTTATGCAGAATCAACGATTTAAGTTCCTGATGCAAACTGACATCCTACCTAGATCGACGCTGCATTATTTTGTAACAAACAACGTTGAAATTGAGTGAGGCCACCTCAGAAATGAAAATGCAGTGACAGGAACCCTGAAAAGGCAGTAGATATTTTAAATTGCATGTTACTCTCGTTCAATTCTGGTTTCAGAATACAAACAATCTAGAAAGAGAAAGAAGGGGAATAATAACCAACAAGATTGTATAAAAGAAAGTCCCTTAAATTTCCGTTTAGTTTCCCTTTCTTCATATCATGCTAGCACTGAATAATGGCGTGTTCGCAGAGACAACTTGAATGAAAAGAGTGGAACAATAAAAATGTATTTGGCTGTTTGACTAAAGAGCAATGTTAAAGTGAATGGCGACTGGTTGAAAAGAGACAGGCGACAACGCAGACCAGTAAAATGCTTTCTGCAATTGTTTTGTTCACAATAGTCTGCCACAATAGTTAGGCACACAGAAAGATTCGCTGCAAAAATACTTAACTTTTGCTCTATTGCATTTCCTATTACTGAGGAGAAGAAGGCAAGGTACTCGCAGAGACACACAATAATAATATAGTGTCTGAGAATTAAGTACAAGCTCGATTTTTTTCTTCATTCATAGTATATTCATGATCACCGGTGCATGATTGCAACATTGTGTTTAAAGGTGGTATGTTCAAGAGGCTCACGTATGTATAAATAATCCACGTTTGCTAAAACAAATATTCTTTTTTCTCAATTTCTTCCTTGCACATCGCCGGCCGAATGTTTCAGCTTTCAAGGTTTTGTTCTCTTTTTGTTGAGAATCCCCTGCATTATTGTAGTGCGGGTCTGGTAGCAAAAACTGCTTACTTTGAATTCACGATCACCAGCTCCACATGGTCGGCTTCTCCATTATCGTCATCATGATAATCAGACGGAGTGCAACATTTTCATAGAAATACCTATACCTATAAAACGTCTGCATTCTAATTCTAAATGATGATAAAAAACACTATCTTCAACAAGGGAAAACTAAAAGTAAATTGTACGTAGTCAGGAAATATTTCTGTTTCATGAACACGAGAACAAGTGCATGACAGCATGCTCAGTCTCAAACACAGAGACACCACCTACCAACACTTAAACATGTACATTATAGAATATACATCCTAAGTGTAAATACAACGTATTCACAGAGCGGATGAAAATCTGGCAAACCTATCATAATGACAGCATGCTCAGTCTCAAACACAGAGACACCACCTACCAACACTTAAACATGTACATTATAGAATATACATCCTAAGTGTAAATACAACGTATTCACAGAGCGGATGAAAATGTTTCTCGTTTTCCCTTATGAACCTCTTCTCAATCCCATTACAACAAATAACAGCCATCACGCCTACTGGCAAACCTATCATTGAAGATAGTCAAAAGTTGTCTGCAGCAGCCTAAACCGAGTTTGTCATTTCATTCTTTTATACATACATTGACATTAAACGATAGAGAAACGCGTTTAAAATATCGTGAAATATTTTACAGATCCTTAAGATCTTTCCAAAAAAATCTACTCATTTGTTTCATAAAACTGCATATATTCAATCTATCTCATAATTCTCTCTCAAAAATGATATGATAGGACATTTTGGTCTGTTTGGTCACCTACGGTGTATCTAAGCACAGCTTCAACCGTTTCTAATGGTATTGGCATTTTTTGCATTTGAGAATTTGTTTGTGCACCGGTTCCAAATTTGGCATCGACTTCCCTGACGCGGCCTGACTTCCCTTTTTCATTCTTCATTCCTGAGCCTTTATTTCACCAAATATCCTTCTCTTGTATTTAATGTCGAAAATTGAACAGAGATTTGGCAAGGGAAACTCGTGTCTTCTAACCATGCAATAAAATGCGGAGAGTGTATAGAGTTGAGGATGAGAAAACCTTTGTGGGAATATGCATGACTGATGTTTCTCCGGTGTTCCCTGCTGCCTTCCCTTTTGTTCAATCTTATCTCTTTTGTTAAATAAGTCACCAATCAGCACATAGCGCAAATCTGGTTATCATGCGATAAAAAGAAATTATTCCAAATTAAGCGACAATGGGAAAAATGTGTCCTTTATGATAAGTCGACAGTGACAGTCATTGACGTTCTGTATGCACTTGTGTAACTGGATCTGAGCTACATATTACAAAAACATTATTTATGCTGACATTTTCTGACGAGGAAAAGTATGGTAATTAGGCTACACAAAGACGTCAATGTATATGTAGTACTCATATAAATCTAATCCGCCTTCTCTGGACTGTTGAAAAATGTGATGATGCGACACGTTTCCTATCATGACTAATGTATTTCTTCTACATACTTTTCATTTAACGATCAGAACTGAGCCAGTCTGAGGAAATGATGATGATCATTGTCACTAATAGTGTTACAGACTTTCATCTGCTTAAGCCTAATCCTTCATCAGTTTAAAAGCAAACGCAGCACAATATGAAAACAATCTTATTTTCTTGACCGACGAGTTGTTATGTTGCTATAATGGTGCACAAGATAATGATAGAACGATACGGAGAATGTCAGTCTCTTTATTACTTGCTTGTCGTTACTCCATGCATCACTGGCTGGCAGTGATGCCAAGATTTTATACACACATGTCGCCTCGTTTATTATAGGTGTGTTTTTCTCACAGGTACGAAAACAAAATATGTACAACTTCACTAATGTAAATTAATAGTATGGTTGGCTGGTAGAATCATTTCAAACGAAACATCTGAAATCGCAGTAATGATAGAACTCTGCATAATAGCTCTGCAATGGAACAGGATTCAACTTCATTTTTTTGAGTGCTGCTACTTCATTACATTTTTTATGTAGTTGTTTTTCTGCTACGAGAAAATATGTAATGATAAGAAGGGAACGTCATTATTAAAGACCCGCGATAGGAGACACATCACAAAACTCTGCCATACTAAAAATGTTATTAACGAATGCATTTGGGAAATGGCAAAGAGACAACGAAATAAATTCCATATTGTATAACTAAAAGAAAGGAAGCAATGATATTTACTGAAGATTGATAATAATATTTTTAGAACTACCAAGACAACCTTTTATTTTCCTTTTACAGTATACGTTTCGCCATAATATTTTTAATTGGAGAATTTTGTACGCTGCTGCTTTCATAAAATCAAATTCAAAGTCATCCTCCCCCAGCCATCCAATAAAGGCAAAGACACCTTAGAAAGCGCAATAAAATAAGCAATTTAGTCATGTTATGGAATCATTAAACCGGTAGCATTTTCAGCACATTAATATGTTTTTTAAGGATTACGAAGTGCAAGTGTTGTCCTTTATTGACCATTACCCACATTTTAGAATCTCTTTCCTCAACAAACTTACTGCAAGGTAGGTAATTAACTTTTACCTAGCCTCCCTTCGGGAAGAATGATTGATAAAATAAATTTCACGACGACGACAACGACGACGGCAGAAATGCATGAGGTGCTAAACCGAATAGTAAAAGACGGTGATTCCTTAAAAGGATTAGCAAAGAAACCGCAACTATCCAACTTTTTTGTGATTTTCCACATGAACGAATGCCTAAATTTGGTGTAACACGTTTTTTTCTGCTGAAAAGCAAAGCTTGTTTTAATACAATGGTACACTCATACATATTTATTATTTTGCAAGCCTGCCTATCCATCTCTAGGTAATGTTCAAGTTCCTTTCTCTGAAAAAGGGACTTTTTCGTTAGAAGAGTCGTTGGAAGCCGAGTCGCATTCGGTCGTCACTTCCCTTCTCTTTCGCATTCTCTGGATTGAGGATTTACTACGAGGAGCGAGCGAGCGTTAGAACTACGAATGCTTTTGCCATGCCTTTGTATTCCCTTCTCCCTCACTCACTCTTTCCTTTTTCTATTTTCATGTGAATTCAACTTAAATAGCGAGAAGAAGTCAGCCCATGGCATCATGCTGCTAGGATATCGTCGTGCCACAATGGAATATGGATGTGGTGCGAAAGTGTGGCCAGTATTGCAGAGGTAGATGCTACAATAAAGCTGAAACTGGGTTCTCCTCTTTTCATAGCTTTTAGTTTGCAAATATATAAAGTAGACATATCATATTATAACAGCACTGATTATATGCATTGCAAAGGTTTCACTTGGATCTTGTTTTTCTAATACTCCCTTACTACCTCTACCTACACACAGAAACCGTAAAACCTTTAATCGTGGCTCAGGACGAACTTGTCTGGAATGGGCGTGAGAGGATCAGTTTTGAAATGCGTGTCAAGCAATCATTAAATTAGACAGGGTGGATTGAGTAGACATGGATTATTTTAACATCCATTTAAAGAATCCCAATAAAAAGGGAAAATGAGAGGAATGACCATTTCTAAAGCGTTTACGGTCTGCGTATATATGTTATAATACCTACTCGAAAAGCTTCCTTTCGGTAGCATATCACATCAGAAATTAGAGAACTAGTGAAACTATGAACGAACAATTTTTCAGAAAAGCGTGAGTTTGAGCTGCTGCTCACAAACTCCCAAATATCAAGGAAGATTTTCTGAGCTAACAAAAGCAGAAGCATCGGTACCTATTTATGTTACTTTTCATCCTATTAGTTGAGTTTTAGTTAGTAGAATATGAACTTTGGGCTAAGACGACGACTAAAGTTTCAGTCAGCAGATTATAGCACAACGACTTTTTACACCACAAACACAAGACCACACGACGGCTCACTTCTCTATTGTTTTTCACTCCTTGTTTCATGTGCCTTATTATGATATGTACACAATGAATCAAAAAAGTGAGAACGAGCCATACTAGGAGAAACATAAAAAAGGAATCAAATGCATTATTAAAGCTTGCTTGCTTCATAGCTTTCTTCAGGTCCGTCGTCACATGAAATGAAGAGCAAAGCAAAAACAAAGCAAATGGTTAAGTTAGCTTTTTAGCAAAACTATCGTTTTTTAAGAGAGAGGAAGAAAGTAAAAAAGTGAGTATCATTCATTGATTTATAGCATAGCCGTTAACTGCTAGTTTCTGTTGACTGACTGACTTTAAAAATGCATTTTTCCTCTCTACTCAATGCTCTGCTACCTCTGCTGCGGTAGAAAAAAGCATTTTTACAAGTCGACAAAGCCTGTCCACATTTAGGGCAAGTGGA
This sequence comes from Cyphoderus albinus, assembly GCA_021029165.1. NCBI lineage: Eukaryota > Metazoa > Arthropoda > Collembola > Entomobryomorpha > Paronellidae > Cyphoderus > Cyphoderus albinus. The sequence continues at coordinate 18,344 of VYYJ01000428.1, forward strand.
GTCCCTTAGTCTTCACTTCTTCGCTATACTTTCTCTGCTGCTTGAAAAATGTCCCATTCTTATTCGCGTCGGTCGTCTGCGTCTCTTATATACTATCCACATTCGGCACTCTTCATGTCAGAGGCTTCCTGAAACCTGTCCGATGATGATGCTGGCTGAGGCTGCTGCTGCTCGTTATCATTTGAAAAACTTTTCTAAAATGATCAAGTTGCGAGGAGCAAGGGAGTGAGAAGAAAAAGCTTGCATTAGTCATCATCATCGCCACACTTGATCATGGTGATCAGTGCAGTGTGATCACACAGAATGAACAAGCGTCGTCAGTAACGTCAAGGGAAAAAGTGAGTTTTTGGTTTGAAAGAGTATTTAGTGGAACAACATCACTCACAACAAGAGTCAGTATTACATGCATTGTGGCAGTGGCACCACCAGTCATAGTTCCGTGTTGCTCTCTGTCTCTCTCCACTTTTTCCCATTCTCTACACAACAACGACACACGATCAACGATTTTGTTAGAAAGAAACCGAAACTCGAACTCAAAGTGGCGGTGTCGTTCATCGGTAAATTTCTGAGCTGAAAATAATTCATCCAGAGAAATCAGAAAAGATGTGAAATACCGTGAAATAAGTGGACATTCTAACGGTCACCTGCTGCAAGCGGGCAGCACAAAGGTGAAACAATAGCAGCGAATGCTGCTCCAATTAAATATTCTCCTAGTACAGGATTTGAGGTTTTGTTTTTGGCGTTTGTTGGAAAATGAAATATTTTTCATCAATCCATCGTTATTTTTAATCTCAGTTGGGAAACGTTAGTGTTCCTCTAAACTAGCTGTTTTCTTCCTTTTTTGGATATCATATTCAGCCAGAGCAAGTACAGTGAACAAAGTCCCGCTTCAGTTGCAGTTCCTTCATTTAGTAAGATAAATGCCATCTTCTAATAATTGCTGTGAAAACGATTTTCCTTAATGCACCAAATCAAGCTTGTTCCAAGCACCCGAAAGGAAAAAACGCGGTCTGAGTCATCAAAGTGTGCCACATAACATATCACAATATCGGCGAGGAAGATCAGATTCCAAATCATTTCCTAGTTCCTTCTGTTTTCCAGTAAAGTATCGTTTTAGGCATCATTATCATCGTCGTTACGAATCCAATTTCCTGAAGGTGAAACGGAACGGCTTTAGCTTTAAGCTAGATTGTAAACCACACAGAAGCAGTTTACGAGTTTACCGTGCCTCTTAACCTTGGAGTGGGAGAAGGATAAGCATAACTTTTCATTTAACTGTTTCGCATTTGATGATGGGAATCAAAATTCTGTGTTTGTCGTGAGGAGTAGTGCTGTGAATTTTGATGAAAATGTCTACAACCCTCGCCTACACAATTCAAGGATTAGCAATCTTCTTCGTAGCATTTGCCTCTGGAATGTGGGTTATCCATTTAATAGCCTTCTTTTGGAGTAAATGGAAGCTGCACCGGAAGCGAAGTTGGCCCCCAGACATTCCACTTCCTGGGGTATCGATCATCAAGCCCCTTGTCGGAGAGGATCCTCATTTAGCATCAAACTTAGAAACCTTTTTTACGTTAAACTATCCAAAGTTCGAGATCCTGTTCTGTGTTCAAGATAAAATTGACCCAGCAATAACTGTAGTAGAAAAGCTTATGGAGAAATATCCGAATGTGGATGCCAGGCTATTTAAAGGAGGTGAAAGAGTCGGAATAAATCCGAAGATTAATAATATGCAGCCAGCGTTTGTGTCTACGAAGCACGAGTTAATTCTAATCTCAGATAGTGGAATAAGAATGAAAGAAGATACCCTCCTGGACATGGTCTGTCACATGGATGATAAAACTGGCCTTGTGCATCAAATGCCTTTTACGTGCGACCGACAGGGTTTTCCAGCCATCTTGGAAAAGGTTTACTTTGGAACTTCACACGCAAGGATTTATTTGGCAGCAGATTTTGTTGGTATCAATTGTCCAACGGGAATGTCTGCATTAATGAGGAAAAAGCTACTGGATGAAGTTGGCGGTATCAAGGCGTTCGGATGTTTTCTCGCAGAGGATTACTTTTTTGCCAAATCGATCACCGACAGGGGTTGGAAAATAACTATATCTAGTCAGCCGGCATGGCAGAATTCAGGTTACTGTGATATACAGTCGTTTCAAGCCCGCATTTCGCGGTAAGATTTTATTGCTCATTAAACTTTTAATTACCGGCTTTGTGACAAAGCCTTTGTCATTGCTACAGCTCAATGGTTCATTTGCTGAATTTGTTGTGGTTCTTGCAGCTGGGCAAAATTACGATTTGCTATGGTCCCACCCACCATCTTCGCGGAGCCGTTTTCTGAATGTATGGTCCTTGGCATCTGTGTAGCCTTTGGTACTCGTGTTCTCTTCCGCTGGGACCCCATAGTTGTCTTTCTTATTCATTTGCTCATATGGTGTATAATGGATTGGTTTCTGCTTCGATCCGTGCAGGTAAAATGCTCCGTTTCTATTTTTCAACAAACATTTTGCTCTTCGCACCAGGAAATCGTTCAAAATTGCACATTGTTAATGTTCAAAAATTTACATATTACAGAATGGAAACGTCCCCTTCACAAAGTTTGAATTCGTGCTGGCATGGCTATTCCGGGAAGTTTCCGCACCGTTTCTGTTCATCCACTCCTTGCTGTTTCCCAACATACGATGGCGTCAGGGCTACTATAGACTACAGTGGGGAGGGCGAGTTGAAGAAATTGCTCCAAAAGTTAAGCTGTAGAACTACCTGCGAAGCAATAGAATATTTTAATTTATTTATTTGCTATACTCATTGTAATCTATCATGAAATTCAGCATAATATTATTCGGCGATTTGTTAGAAGCTTTAATTAATTCGTCAAAAGTTTCCAAATTTTCAGTGTTTTTAAAAGGATTATATTCTTCCAATCGATAATCAATTTGGCATGTAACAAATTTTTTGAATGTATAACCATAATGCTGTTCACTACTCTCTTGAGGCATTTTGCTCTCAATCAAAGGCTGTTTAATGTGAGAAAAAGATATACTCATATTGTCTACAAAAACACAAGTCCAAGCGAGGGCGACATAATATGAATCAGTCGGTGAATAAGTCGATTATTATTAGAAGCTATAATAAATTTTAAGTAGCGTATGCCTAGCTAAGTTAAATATAAAATATTTACTCTGTTAACTAACGGATGAAACACGGTCAAATCGAATGAGTAAGTTTGTTACACTTGAGAGCATTTTATACTGACTGTACTAAATTAAGTACTTGAAGGTATCATCGTGAATGACGTACGGCAGGTTTCCTCACTGATAATGACTCATTTTAGTTAGAGACGATTTGTAAGAAGAAAAACTAAAGCTAAGATACCGTTTACCTTTAAAGATACTTACTAGCAACAGGAATAATACTTTTGAAAAATAATAGGAGATATTTTGTGATTCGTTTGATTACGCAAGACTCAAACGAAATGAAAAGATTGACAAAGCGTTGCATTGGAACACGATTTGTTCTACGGGTTAATGCAAAATCACTCTTCAGACACGGCACAAAAGTTACAAAGCAGCAATCAGGTATATGCAAAAAACACTTTTTCTACAAATCGGTCAACATAAGCATTTATTAAGAAAAATACTTTTAATATTAGATCCTCCTAATGTACTCCCAAATAATATTTATTTTAAAGCTGTACTGTACCGAACCGAACCGAACAAATATGTGGCACAAATTTGCATTTAATTTGGTTTTATCAATTTATCTAGTCGATCAAACTTTTATTCTTCGGTTTAAATGTGGCACCGCTCTTTTAATGTGACTTTGTGCTGGTGAATGCCGAGTTTGAATTATTCTACGAACAGAATTGTTAAGGCATGCAATGGAAAGATCAGTGGGTGCAACACTGCTCTTTCTTAATTTACGTCAGTATGAAAGTGAGAGTAAACGAATAAGGCTCAGAAACAATGGTGGTAGTTCTTGGACCATGAAAAGACTTGGAATTTTCTAGTTCTTTAGAGTGACGCATTTTGGAAATGTGTCACTTATTTTCTATCGACAATTCCTAATATTATCGAGTAATTTGCTGATCTTTGGACGAAAAGAAAAGTTTACAGTGAAAAGTTTTATACTTGTTGATTTCGCAAGAATTTTGTCATAAGGATCTGTCTGTGTAAGAAATTGACAATTCTCAAACAACAGCAAGTATGCGCAAAATGTTCCTCAGTTTTATTTAATCCCTGGGAAATCACTGTTGATTCGAGTAGAATATTTTAGAGTAAGAGAATAATTAATTTGCATTTCTTACGTTTCAGCATTAATTGATATAAATTACAGAAATATCCACACTGATGCATGCCTAGCCTAATTTGAAGCAAAAATCGCAAAGTGTACTCTGAGGAAACATATAAATAGTATTTAACATACCTAAATTGTTGGATGAATTTAATTAATAAGTACTATATTAGTTGATTTAACTATTTTGTATTACATTGCATCAGTATACATATTTGTCTCATGTCTGTCGAAGCATAAAATAAATTGAATGTTAAGTTTAGATAGCGCTTACTAGAGAATTTGCAGTGTTCGAAAGTAATGGTTGGAGCCTTCCAATATAAATTACATTTAAGGGGTCTGGCGTCATCTCTACACTGATTAGTATTTAATACATGTATGTTATTGTTCATAATTATATTATGATTGCAATACGTCCAATGATGTCCACAAATCTTCCTATAAAATATTTTTGCATGATCTCATATTTTTGTTACACTCAAATATTTTATTGATTTTGTTGTGTAGTTTATTAGTCATTCAGTGTGTTGTTGTTATTAATGTATAAATGATATTATTATCTTTACTACTGCTATTTTTTCTGTTGTACAAACAGAAACTGATTTATAATGCGTAATAGTTTATTGATATTACTTTCCTCCATTATAAAATGTTCTGTTTACTTCTCTACTGTGCTGTAAACTTGTAATAGATATTTCGTGTTCAAAAAATTAAACCACTTTTATTTGTTCCTTCTATTTGATAAACTAAATTGAAATCAAACGAAGATTAACATCATTTACTACGACTTCGATTATTATTGTTATTATTGTTGTATTATTATTATTACTATTGCTGGCTCTTACAGTAATGTTTGTAGTTCTTTTTGTAGCGGCTTAGTGAGTATAGCTCTGAAATTGACAATTTCCTTCAGAGTCTCTGAATCAGAGAGCTGAACTATTTCAACATCCTCATTTCAAATGTACGGTATACAATATATCAATATGTATATTAAAAGTGCGCACCATACTTATCTAGAACAATCTTTAAATATAAAATTTTTGCCGACTCTGCTGCAGATTTTGTAATTTTTCAGTAATAAATGCCATTCCTTTATGCCTTTCACGCAATAATACAAAATCTGACTGAGTGTTCTTTGTTACTTTCATTCCCTGACACGCAAACAACTACCAGATTCGTTGGCGTTGAGTTCCTGTCATTCAGACAGAGAGTTACTCCAGCTACTTATTTCTCTTGATATGCGCCACATCAACATCGCGTTTAATTTCACGACGAATATAACCATTAAAAATATTATGAAAGCATGATTTCTACGATAAAATGATCATTATGCTGCATAACATGTAACTGTGAGAACCAATGCAGATGCATTCTACAATAACTCATTCATTTATCTTGTGCTTGATATCAAAAAGATTGTCAACACGAATTAAACAAAGATGAAGATTCTTTATCTTTGTTTTTGTTAAGCGACACAATTCCAGTCACCAGAGGGCTTCTCTTATGGATATGGTCTTGTGTCCCAAAGGTGGTGAGGTTAGAGTTTGGCCGGGGGATGGAATTTACAAAGGGCACAATTCCCTGAAAAATTACTTGTACAATTTAAAAGGAAGAAAATAAAACTAAACATTAGGATATCTTTACGATCGAATGGAATTGTATTATCAAATCAGTCAGTAGGTTACTTTAACTACATTTTACCTGGAGCTGGCTTCGAAATGGTAATTTTGCCGAGTTTCCCTATGGCTTTCAGCATTCAGCGTTTCTGGACTCTTCATCCTCACCAGCTCACCTAGGTTTGCCAAGACCTGCTGGATTCTTGGGGTAATAATAGCATTCAAATATGTAATGTTCTATCCTTTACGATGTTACACTTGCATCAATTTAAGATAAGACTACACCTAACGAAACCACCCAGTGATACAACATGACACATGTTCCAAATTGGAACTTCCAATTTATTCTCCCATTCCCCGTTTTTAACTACGCATAATATACTATAGGTATATTATATCTTATCTACTTGCATATAAAGCTTGAGAGACAAAATTCATTTCATCACAAATTGCTCTACCCAGTATCCAGACCAAACCTTGCTCCAATCTACTGGCAGGAAATCGATTGAATGCTTGCATAATATAGGTGTAAAAAGTGTATTGCACAAAGTCGTCATAATGAACCCACAAATTGCAATTCGGCCATAAAAAGGGGCTCGATAATTTCGTCATAATTGTCTGCTGGTTCACATTTTTGTTCTGTTGTTGATGTTGAAGGATGAGTTAGTGTATAAAAGTAGGTAGTGAAGTTAGTTAGTACTGCTCCAGTTTGAATATTTGAGTACGCCGAAAGCATTTTCGACTAAAAAGGTGACCGCATTATTATTATTTTATTCTAATAAATTGCAGGGAAGACATCATCGTCAGCGAGAAGCCGCGAAAGCTCCAAGAGTAAGAAAAACTTTGGCTTGCTTTGGCCTGTGTGTTGCCAAAAGTACGGAATAGCAGTATTTGAAAAGAAAATTTTGATCAGACAAATACATAGTTCGACATAAAACTATTATTATTAAGAAGAGAATGATTCATGGAGTAGCAAATGAATTTTTTGGGAAAAGGAAATAAAACCGTAATCATAGTGATAGTAACAGTTGCAGCAACAGCATTCGGACTCAACTGTGTCATTTTGATTGGCGGTCACTGGAGGCAAGTGGAGATTCCTTCAAGCTTTCACGGTGAGTACTTTTTTATTACTATGCCACACTTTGTGGGCTCTCCACAAACGTTAAATATTAAAAGCACATCAATTATATGACACATGCATGAGCAAATTACACTTTTCTTGTTTTTATGCAATATTTACTTTGTCATAAGCCTTGAACATCTTGTCTACGTCAAGATTTCGGAACCAAAAAACCGGCGAACTTGTATTTGAAACGGTTTCAATGAAACCTTAGACAAATTTGCAAACAATTCTTTTCACTCAAATTGTGCGCATTGCAGTTTTTACAGTTTCTCAGACGTGTTTGTCGTCATGTCATTTCTTACAACGAAACGACGTTCATGTGAAATAAATACAAAATCCTGTCGTTAGTATTTGTCTGAGACGATGAATAGATGGAATGTGCCAGCCAACTGTCTCTAGATTCTATATATTATATTACTACACTTTCACTCCTTACCTATGCTCCCAGACCCCAGAGCAAGGACAAACACAAAATTATATTATCTTCAAGAATTTTATATATGAAATGAACGAAAACCCATTCCGTTAGTAAATTGCATTATAAAACACATATTTATTAAGTATATAGAAACGTTTCCAACTTTCCATCTCCATTCTTCGTCCGTGTCGCTTCACCCAGTCGATTTCTCACATTCATTTCACTCTCAAATAATACGAAAATGTGACTTCAAATTGCTTTTCTTTGTCACGAATATCATTTTTAAGATATAAGCTGTATAGTCTTTATCATCAGAATCAAAATTGTAATATAAAATGATTAAAGTCTGTTTTCTCCAGTACGAGTCCTGACTTCTGAGAAGAGAAGTTGACATCTTCTTTATCACTCTTCATTGACTTCTAAAAACAGAAGTGTCTTGTGCATCCAGTGCATCACACAATGTGTAGTAATAATAACGAACGAAATTATGAGGTAGATAGCCAGCCCCATTTACATAATTACATTGCTTTACTAGTTTCTTGGGCACTCTGTTGGCGAAGGCCATCTTCGTTCCATCTGAGATTCACAAAACGCCTACTCGTCAACTTTGATTGTAATCTCCTATGCTTATACACAATATATAGACAAACAATATAGAAGGTTATAACGATTTTTTTTTATTAATGGTCAACATTTAATGCATTTGCTCAAGTATTGTCGTTCAACTTTCTTGCCGTCCATTCAATACCAATGAAAAGCCGGCAAATGGAATCTAATGACCGATAATTGGTCTTTTCTATATTTCGCCTTCCATTTAATCACATCTGCGTGAGACATTTAACGGTACATTTGAGCTCTGTTTCTCCCACTACTCCCACTGATATGGAGAGGTTTAATGAAAGTCCAACCAAACTTTTAAAATCTAGTAAAATAACCCATTTTTAGTTCACTGCTAGCGCCAAATGACAAGTAGCAAAATGCATTAGTTAGCAACAACTGACATCAATTATTAAGCATCATTACTATTAGACATTTTGATTTATAGTTGAATCTATATTGAGGGCGGCAAAACCCATATTACGTACAACACAATGTGGCTGAAACTCGGGCATATAATATGATTTTTTTATTGAATTGTATACGATCGGGAAATCGACAACTAATTGAAACTTTCTTTGTTTCCGTCAGAACTGTATTATTAACTAGCTGATAAAGTTGCTTACACAAAGGTCGAAGAAATTGAGATGATTGGTTGAATCAATTTGTGTCTGGATACCCCAGAGAAGTCACTTTCCTTTACCGTTGGTTGTTGTTTGTTGCTGACTGCAAAAGACGTACTCAATTTAACCGCATTTGGTTGCAAAAATGGAAAACCTCGTGGGAGCACGCGTCCCATGCAATGCTTTGTTATTTATGATTTTGATGTTGCAAAAAGGCTTTTAGTTTCGCTTTGATGCTTTCATCTAAAAGTCTAGTCCAGCATGACTCTTTTTACATTTGGCATTTGTAGTTATAATATCGTTGGCAGTTACATTACGATTACGACGCAATTGCTGAATTGTTCGTTGAAACATTTAAGGAAAAATGAGCAACCAGCAGGCTAGGACGACTCTACTGCTGGATACTGGATGCAACAAAATGAAGTCAGTTCGGTTGGGGTCTTTGTTCTGCTAATAAAAAAACTAATCCTATGTGAGCTGATAGTTGTAGTAATACTAATGCTAGGGATGATGCAAAAGTTGATGATAGGCTACTTCATCCTAACTTCATCTCTACTTCTTATTGAGTTAAAATACGCTGCCGCTGATTTATTGTCCTCTGTGCTACTAGCCCTAATCACTATATTTTATTATTATGTGTCTACTTCTACAGTTACAGTTACGTCTTACTACGCTCAATGTAGTAGACGCGTTAGACGCTCGTAGACGGAAACTTGTCTATTTCCAGTCCTTTTTCTTCATGAGAAAGGACGCCAAAGCCAAAGTTGATTTGCTTGGTCACTCTCAGGCAGAGGAAAGTTTTGTGAAGGTTGCTAATACGTGATAGACATAATACTCAACATTTTATGGCATATTGCGCTTTTGCCTTTGATAATTCTATCACATGAAGAGGAAAGTGTGCAGATAGGTTTAAGGGATCACCTAGAAAATTGGACGAGATTGAGATCAGAGACAGACTGTAAAGAGTAGAGGCAAGAACGAGTAAAAGCATGAAAGTAGTAAAAGCCAGAGAAGCCCACCGCATCGACAACGTGTGGTAATACGCTCTTTTGCAAAACTAATCTAAACGTGTAAACTGAGTGAGAGAGACTAGATCTAGATCAAGCAAGAGAAAATGAAATGAGAAAATACGGCAACGGCAGCTCAACGGCAACACACCAAAAATCCTTTTATTGTTGTTAACTTCCTGTCAAACAAGTCATTGACGACCTGCGTCGTGGTAATAAATGTAATAATAAACTCATCTCGATGTGTAATGGAACAATTCTCAAAACGGCGACGAGACAATCCCAGGAGTTTTTCATTTCGTTCATCTTGATCACTCACATTCAACCGGGTATAACAAAACGGAAAACAAATTTTCTGCCAGAGTCAAAAAGGTAAAAAAAGTGTGGTCATTTCAGTGATGCTTTACCTTGCGAGCGAGCAAAATTGATTTGTGCTACTCGTTTTTGTGCATTTTCATACGTGTTCTTCAAAATAAAGGACAAGAATAATTGCAAGAATAATCATGGCTACAATTATTATTACAGGACTGATTAGGCAGAAGAGGGTAAGATGGCAATGACATTAGCTAACTGATGTAATAGGTTAAGTTTACAGTGCTTCACAGTATGCCCATATATTTTATGTCGTAAATCCTTGAATCCTTCAACGGAAAGGTTACATGTTAGCAAAGGAAACGAGATAACATTAACATCAAGTTCAACAGTGAAGTTGAAGTCCTTTCATAACTCTGTCTGATTATTATCATTGTTTTGCCCCTCACTCGTTCTCTTCTGCAGATTACTTCACAATTTGGTAGGTTTTTTAAAGGCAGGCATTTTTTAGTCGTGAGATTTAAAGCGTCAAGTTGAATGAAAATGATAATGCTCGTCGGTCTGCCTGCACGGTGGTGGCCAGTTGCAAATTTATTCAAGGTCGTTCTTTTAGAGTTCGAGTGAGTTTGCTGGTTTGAGTTTTGAGGCAAATGAGCGAGTGAATGACTCAGAGAGTTTAGAGATAGATTAAAAGCTCTGAGTGAGTGAGTGAGGAAGGAATATGATTATGAGTGGGATGGATGACTGTGACTGACTTGAGAGGTTTTTGCGTATATTTCATTAATTTTTACGCCTTTTATAGAGTGAATACAAAAAGTCTTTTCCTCTACTTTGCGTTTTACTAATCAACATTCAGATCGAGATTTTGATGATGGCTCGATTGCTGTGCTGTGATGTGATGCTTGGGGGGCCGCTACTGCTGCTTATGTGGATTTGCTTGCAGGAATTGTGGCTTCACACGGACACGTAGAAAAACGGATCAGATGGAGTAAACTTTACTCTGCCTGTAAAGGCAGGCTTTTTACTTACCATTTACCATTTACCACTCGACTTACTCGACTTCCATAACGCAATGGATTATGGAAGGAATGGACTTTGGGCATGAACACAGAGCGTGCAAGGCAAGGCAGAGGACGTGAATAATAATAAAAAATAATAATAATAATGTCTCACAATTCACATCACACACTCAAAAACATTGTTTTCCTCGACAAAGTCAACTTTACTCCTACTTTACTTTTATACACAAATCATCATCATCATCGTTTTGTTCAGCCAAAAGCTGGTGCTGGCTGCTGCTTTCGGTTTAGCCTTATCCTTCCTATTATTGTACACACATGCATTTTCAACACTGAACACGGACGGACAAAAATCAAGGGAATTTCATTTTGAGTTCACGTTCATTATTATTCATTATTATTAGAAAAATGTGCGACGCCAGGGGGACACCACAACTGACTGACTAGACCAGAGACTCGATCCTCGATTGACAAACCAATAATAATAATACCAACTCTGATAAATGTATTTAACTTTACTTTACAAATCCTGCCTAGTTCATAAACGACATGGAGCGACGAAAGTAATTTGTTTGAAACTACTTTTCGCGAGTGGCTTGTTTAAAGGGAATGAAACTTGTATGTAAACTTGAGCGAACTTGTTGTGCTGCTCACAACTTCCCTGCACTGCACTAATTAATACATCGTGGTCGTCAGTCAAAGTGAGTTAGTATTACCTAATTAGTTGGAGTGGAGTTGCTTTACTTTACGTTTCATCACCTTCTGTCTTTGTGTGGTCGAGTCGAGTTGTTGAGTGGGTTGGATGAAAGCGTCGATTCATTAAAATCATCTTTACATGGTTGAGGTTAAGCATTGGGATGATTGGGAAACTGGGCGAGATCTTTCGCACTTTGGATAATGCTTGGGTTTGGTTTCGCTGTTGCTGGAGAGGATTTTTCTTGTCGAAGAACGATAATAATATTATTATTAATCAGTCAGTCACTCACCAGATTACTGACATTCTCATTTTTATAGAGAGCGCTACCAAAGTTTTCGTGATATTTCAATTTATATGTAAATTGTGAGTTAAACTGAAATAGTTTTCGTATTTGTGTTGTTGCCGATCTCAATTGAATTGATCTCATTAATGGCATCACCTTGCAGATACATAAAGTGATAGTGTTTCACAGCAAATCTATATAAATCAGAATCTATAAATCTCTTGTTGACTAGTATTACTCTGACAGAGAGTATGTTTTATAGGTTGAATATTTTCATACATCTACGCTTTTGTTGATGTAGTTGATGGCTGATAGAAGATGTCTAATAATATTAAGTCAGCTTAGCCCATAATTTATGAAAACTTTAACTTTTGTGGGGTCGGAGGTGAGTTCAAGTTACACTGGACATTATACGCACGAAGTCAAGTTTGATCGGTTGGTATTGCATGATTCATCTTGTAGCCATTAATTGATTCCATATTCCACATCTAATCATAACTGATGGGGTCATCGGAATGCAATCGTTTCACAGTGAAAATGTATTAAATCTTGTTTTTGTTTTTGCTCTAACCTGGCAGAAAAACAGATGTCAATTTTGTATGGTGACGGCGACAGTTCGTGTTGTAACTGAAGAAAAAACAACCCAGTTCGCTAGTGCTCACTGTTGACTGCTGTGGCACGATGGTTCATCCGACCACTCGTAGGTAAGTTGGACTCCGAAATTATTTGCGGAAGGAATAAATGCAGTGGAAACCGTATGTGGAAATTTAATTGGTCGTTATTTTCATATTAGGTTGTTGCACCTTGCCAAAGGAACATTTCGATCTCTGGCGGTGCTACTGAACAATTTATACTGTATTCCAACCTACGTCCTTTGGTGTGTAATACTTCATCCCTTGTATATCTGGAAACCGGATTTATACTGGATGATTGAAGGCCAGTTTTTCCAATGGCTTCTCACAATGGTCGCGTACTGGAGTTATTCAGCTGGATATTACAGTGAGTTAGAAAATAATACGTATCTATTTATCACTGCCATAAGTTAATAAACCTTAATAATGACCTTTACTATGCCTGCCTTTGTCATTTAAACTAGTTAAAATGATTCCCTGTTTCAATATTTCCAATAGTTGTGGAATCCGGAGACATTATAGAACATATAATTAATGATGAAACATTAGTTCTTGTTAATCATCAATCAACAAGCGATGTTCCTCTACTCATGTATGCCTTCAGCGCAAGGAACATCTTGCTTCAGCGCTTAAATTGGATTATGGACGCCGTTTTTCAGTATACAAATTTTGGAATAGTCTCAACGCTTCATGGAGACTTTTTCATTAATGCAGTAAGTTTTAATGGGGTTCATACAATTCTAGTTGTAAATAAACGTGAATGTTTGTGTCATCCTAAAATTTTCACTTTTTGATGTTCAGGGAAGGGAACGAAGGGAGGCGACATTAAAAGATTTGCAGAAATATTTGTCGACCACCTTCTTACCCCGAAGGCGTAAATGGCTACTTCTTTTTCCAGAAGGCGGGTTTCTAAGAAAACGGAAAGAAGCGAGCAAGCGGTAAGTTTCTATAAATATATAAATTTATTTTATAAATTTATTTTTTAAATCTGAGATGTATTTTATTCCAGATATGCTACGAAAATGGGGTTACCTAATCTTGAGTACGTGACCTTACCACGTTTAGGTGCTCTTCAGACAATAATTGACTCGCTTGCTCCGACAACCCAAGTTAGAAACCCTCCGTCGACAAGATCGCTTGATCATGGTAGGAAACTTTAACTTCCATTACGCATTAAAGTTATATTCAATGAAATAAATACTAAACAAAGTTATGCCCTGTAATCAATTTAGGTGCTGGAGATTCCCCCGCGACTTGTAATTTGAAGTACATTATTGATATGACTATTGCCTATCCGAAAGGGGTACCCTTGGATTTAGGTACTGTCATTACTGGTTCTGTCGATCCGTGCACAATACGAATGCACTACAAAATATACCCTCTCAACGAGGTACGGAAATAACATTTGGATGACGTTCCCAAAAAGAAGTGGAAGTTTATCAAAATTAACTCTTCTCTATTCGAATTATCCACACCTACAGGTTCCTTACACGGATCCGGATCAATTGCAGACTTGGTTATATAACTTGTACATCGAAAAGAACAACATTCTGGGCCACTACTACAAAACAGGGGTGTTCAGTCCTGAGTATAGAAGCGTCGATATCAATCAGGTTTCCAACAGCCGTGACCACATGAGTGAAAGTGATGGTTGCAATTTAAAGGATAAACTTCGTGGTATCGATATGGTTGACGAGGCCTGCCGGTCAGCTCCTCATGTGATTCGGGATAGCAACGATATTGTTATTGTGGAGAAACCGAATCCTGAATCGAATGATACAGAGCTTCTGCAGGACACGTCTGCTAAATTAGAAGAATTTGACGATTGCACCTGCGATCCACTGACTGAGAATGAATTTAATGAATTAAAAACAAAGACCCTGCATCTGGACTTGCTCAGGATCACACTTCTACACATTATGTTTATAGCGTCGACGTTGCTACATTGTTCAGCGGTTAAAATTCTCTACAATTATGTGTTTCCCTGATCAGGAAAATCTGCCTCACTTCATATAGTCTACAGAGTTTAGTCTCAACTATTTTTGCCCTAACAAATGTGAACAAGTCCCTTCATCATTTTGACGTACTTCACAGGAATTATTTTCATTTTAATTAACGCAGCATGCACCCGCATATTATATTCATTTCAATCTTCAAACAACACGCTATTTGTAGATAAATATTTGCCCAGCTCTTTGTGGTCGTTGTTCTTAAGTCCGTCTTCCTAAGCTTTAGCTTGAAGAATTTTCGTTAGTCTTACGATTAGCAAAGCTATTTATGTTAGTAAAAGATATTGTGCTTGCTTGGTAGAATTAAAAGCTTTGTTCTTTTTGCAATATATTAACTAATGTGAGAATAGAAGTACAACTACCATCATAACCTATCATTCAATTACCGTTACTCGGTTTCTTTTTGTAGTTTGAAAAGGAATTAAACTACAATTTGCTATTTTATTATTATAGTGCATTCTTCATCTTAGAGTGAAGAAGTTATTATTGTTTCCTTGGAGCCTTCATTCCTTCCGTTTGCATTCTAACATGCCATTTCTTCGCTTTCGGTATCTTTTAATTAAGAAATGCATGTTTAATGAAAAGTCTGCGTTTTGTCACCGTGTTGTGAGTAGTGTGGCTTGCCTGTCTGCAAATGTATCATCATAAATCGTAGTGGGTGCCTTGTAGTTTTAAATATTTTTTATTTTATTAATTCTATCTGCTAAACTCGATCTGATTTGACAGTGTATTTTATTTCCGTCAACGGACGTCACAACTCCGTACTAAAATGAATTATCATGCAGCGTGTGCTTTACAGCAAGAAAAATTACCATATCATCATCTCCAAACGCAATCGTACTAACCGTAGTCAAAATTTTTCCAAAGTTTCCATAATGATGAATTGGTAGCAACTACCGTGTAGTTACAGCCTACTTCACTTGAAATATCGGTTAAATCTATTTAATTATTTGGAGAGGTATGCATTGTTTCATGACAACTGGACTAAAAATGGGTGTGGTGTGGTGGTGTAGTATCTGGGAAGACTCCATAAAAATGGATCTCAGTCAAGCAATCATCATGCTACGTTGTGTTCTTAAAATTCTCTTACGGTAATGCTTGAAACTAGACCTCATGGTAAGTTACCATTGGTAACTTTGGAAGGTAGATTTCAAAAACGAAAGTGGCAAATGGAAACAAGAACTTAGAAAAGTATGAAATCTTTTTTATTTTTCATTACACCTCAATCAACCCCGTCACAAAAGGTCTAAATGATTAACTTGGTTTAAACAATTGTAATCTACCTTTTGGCAATTACTCACAATAAGTTTATATTGTTGTAGTAAATACCGAACAGAAACATGATATTAATGTGCTATGATGTTGCACTATATTCACGGGTTGCCTCTTCTTGTTCAATTTTATAGCGACGTTTTGTCTCTAATGTACACAATTCTTGATTCAGTATTGCGTTCTCCAGTTTCGTTCAAGTTGACGGCAACTATGGTTAGTTAAAGTGTAGTATAGTAGATAATAGATAAGACGTGACGTGACAAATTTTAATATTCAATGTGCAGTGGAAAGAAAGTATATATAAATGTATAGAGTAGATTCTATGTAAATATTTGCAAAATTCCAACTCTAAAATTCTAGATTGTCCAAATATATATAATTATACACTGCATTTTAATTGTCTGTGATAGAATTGTCACTTGGCTCACCTACAGTGGGAGTTAAGCATTGATGAACCAAATGCCTTCTCGATGGGATGTTAATATTCCTTCGTTGCTAAAAGTTGTTTTAGATATGTGGTGTGGCGAGTGAGTTTGTTGACGTGCATGTAAATTCGTGGAAATAGGGGTGTGTAGTAGTACTTAAACATTGTCATAGGGACATGATGACGATGAATGTTTTATTACTAATATTTGTAGAAAAGTGCGAATTAGGGACTACAGTTAAGTGAATACGTTACAAAATGAATTTTCAGCTACATTATGAATAAAAATAGGTGCTGGTGTCGGTAATCATGTTGGTCAATTGGGGTTGAAAAACTTATCTCAAAGAAACCCGTCCAAGCGTTTTCCACATGTTCCACACACTATTTCTGGAAGTTGGTAAGAGATTATAATCTAATAGTTTATGCATGTTTGTGGGATTTTTAGAGCACACTATAATTAAAAAGTAATGATTAAGAAATGATATTTAGTTAGTTTTGTATCATATTTTATTAGATCAATCGAAAAAGGATTGTTAGACTACTAGACATTTCTCTCTAAGATTCTGTTACGCTTAATTCAGTTCGTCAACACTTGAATCGTTCGTATAATAGTAAAAATATGTTAACGCAACTTTAGTAGCTATGTACTTTCCTCCTTGTTTTCGTACAACTCCTTGCAAATCATCTTCACCTTGTATTGTTTGGATACACAATTACCGTGTAATTTAATCATCTTCCGCTTCTTCGAATTAATCTAGCCTTTAGTGAGGGTCTGTGGAAAAGTGATACCTGGATAGTCATAGAATTGTGGTGGCTTCGTAGTTCTTTGGCATTGTAAGAGGTGGGTTTGACCATTTTGTGATTATCAGTTAGATAGACACCTAATAGGTTGTCCACAACACCGTTTCATGATGACGGATGAATGAACGATGGATTTGATATGAGTACAGTGCAAAAGATTTTTAAAAGACATTGCATTGCAACTTATATCTGGTGGGCGAGAGCAATAGCAGAGAAAGACAGAATATGCCTAATCGCCTAATTATATTAGATTTAAAGTAGATACGTGTGGTTAGTTCAGACTGCTGCATTGCCGGCTTTCATTTTTGTTATAATACTCTGTGTATAACTTTATTTCAACGTATCAAGAGATATTTCACAGTTTAATGTAGATGACGGAGACTTATTCTCCAACAAAAACTCTGTGACATTATCGTAAATTAGATTTGACATTCATTTACATTAATATTATTCGAATCTAATGCATAAAAGTAAAGATTTTAAATACTTTGTAACTTCATTATTTATTACTATATTATTAGGAATTGTAAAGTTAATTTTTCAGAGATTTCTTAGCGGTATATGGAAGGCTATCATTAAGCAGGCAGGTTGAAATATAAAATGTTCCTTCCTATGCAACAGAAAAACGTCTTTATGCAAAAAATTGTGTTATTTCCGAACTTGCAAATGAACAAACTTTGTTGAATTGTTATAACTGTAATTCTTCTTTTATCTTTTATATTATATTTCATCGGGCAGGTAAATTGATAATAAGGTACATTTTTACGTTACATGGATATCAATAAGAGTATAAAAACTGTTAAACTAAATATACAATATACTTCTATGATATCTCCTGCGCTAAACTATCTACATACCTGCAAAATAATGATAAGTATAAATTATGTATATGTATATTATATTATAATGTAATATTAATTTCACATTTAAAGGGTGTACTCTGGTCTTAAATGTTTTAAGTTACACCAGGTATGAATGAATTTGATTGAAGTCTTAAAGTCTATTATTGTAAGATTTATGAATTGGAATGTCTGCTTTACGACAAAACAAATTATTCAAGCAAGTCGAAACTAATAATCAATATCTATGTATATTATTTACTAGTTATTATTACTACAAAATTGTATATATCAATCAAGAACGGTCACACGTATTGGGGAGTGCGGTTAAGTCATTAGTCATTACTTTGTTTCGTGAAAGCAAGATGTTAATCATTCGAATAAACAGTTTAGTGTACGTTCTGTTTAAATTTTTAATTAGAGACGAATGTCGTGCCTCAAGGTGATCATGTATATCATGTTAACTTATATTTCATGGATGGGGGAGTTGCATTTTCAGTCAACTAAATAAACGGAGTTACCCTACAATCATTTGTCATACAAATTTTCAAAACTTGTTGCACAAACTTCTTTCATCACTAAACGGAAATGCGGATTTACTTCAATCAGAAACGTTTTTCCTCTTTAACTGACTGGCTGACAAGAGTGATATGCATAAACTGTATTAAAGCAAATACTGTGAAACCAGCTACGGAATCGAAGAACTATACAAGCACTTACTAAAATCTGTCGTTCTTTATTGGTCCATTCATAATTCGATAAATCATCTCCAAACAGAAAACATTATGGTTTAAATCTTAAAACCGTAAATTACTATGATGCATAAATCATTGTGGATTAGTTGCAAAACTTAAAACAACTGTTGTTTTAAAGATTGGTTTGGCATGACGAATCTGTGTGATTTAATTTACATGGTAGTCATGAATTACGGAAATATATTATCATGAAAAATATGTTTTATATAAAACAATGATGCTGGAACAAAAAGATGGACACAGTACATACTATACATACGTTATTCTAGTAAACCTTGTTGTGCATTCACTTTGTGAATCGTTTTACTAATTATCATCGGCCAGTAAGTAAATGCTAAAAATTCAAATAAGCCGGAGTAGTGAGCAGTGTAATATTCATCGGTCTCCAACTAAAAAACCAGAAGAGGCTTTGTTCACTCAAGCATTCCAATGGAAAATGATACCCAGAATCCAGTTAATATATTAACAGTAACACAAACAACGGAAACATCTGCAAACACAAGTGTTCCGTTTTGGTTAAACACACAACCATTTCATTATTTTATTCTCCAATCTCCAACTGTGTATAAAAGTTAAGGCGAATACGAACGCTGACAAATTCCTCGTATGCTCATAAAAGTATTAGGCACTAGAATTCTGGTCTTAAACAGTTTAAATGTCTGAATCATGAATATATAAGTAACAATTAATATTTATTTATAGATTAATGCCGAATAAATTATGATATTATACGTATAAGTAAGATACTATATAAGTTAATTAAGCATCTATGTTTATGGTATGGTGTGATGACGACGAGGAGTGTCACTCCAGGACCTGGAGCTAAGGTACTCAGCATCCCAAAGAAGTCGGAACAGAGGAAAGAAGAAATGTCAAAAGGATAAAAAAATACCAATGTCAAAAGATTTTCACTGGCAAAATATTGAGCACTATACAGGTATTTAGATTTGCTTAGAACTTGGCTTTATATGAGTTTTCTCACAACAAAATTCCTTTGTTCATAGATACCTAGATGGTTTTTATAGTAGATGTTTGAACTTTCGGTCTTTCTCCATGTTTTCATCTTCTGTTGCCTGCTATAAATGTTGATAATGCGTATATATAAAAATGAGGCCTCGCGGCAAACCACAGATGAATTACTTGTCGATTTAATTGAATGGGGTTAACACAAGAAGCCCCATGTGTCAGTGTAAATGAGTAGGGAGAGTAATTGCAAGCACAACTGCGAATCTAATGCTAGAAGCTGGAAAATATATCGTCCAATAATGGAAATGATAAAGCTTTCAAACCTTGCACATTCCAGATTTTCTCCATAAACAATTACAGCCTTATCAAACAGTGTAGGCAAACTATAAATGCACACAAGAGTAAACACTATAGAATTACTAACCTGAAGTAACTAAGATATTATGATACTAACACATTGTGTTTTATATACGAAAATGATCTAATTTGTTATATTTTTCTGCTCTGCTAGTATTTTATCGAACAAGGAGAATTGGAAACGTTGACAGCAACAGTGCTGTGTCTGACATGCCTGTTTGCTTGAAATATGGCCGCGATGACCCTTTAGCTAGACAAATATTTACGCTGCATCGGCAAAATTGATTTGGAGGATGATGTTCCTACGTCTAATTATTCACTCACACAGGTGTCTTTGCTAGTAGTAAGTCCAACTCTGCTAAATGGAAATACACGAAATATTTATTATCATTCAAGAACGGTTTAAAAACTGCAAATAAAAACAGTAAACATTTTAATCTCTGAAACAAAATAGGGCTAAGGCTAAACATAATCTTTCACTCCTTAAAACTATTAATTGAGCGTATCAAAATGCCGATCAAGCCAAGGGAATACTCAATTCTACCGCAAGTGGAAAGAGACGATTTTCATCATCACGTTCGTGAAGGAAAGAGGGGAGCCACGAGTCAATATTTTTGCCTATTTGTCTCTGTAGCATTTGTGATTTTCTTAATCCTTGCTGGAGTCGTGTCACTCACAGCATCAATGTTCTATTCCGAACAAGTTAAAGCAACATTTGAAGAGTTTTGGTACAATACTGACGCCGAGACAACCACGGTGACCAGTGCCACACCTGGTGACTCAGCTTCAGGGTCGTCTGGAGGAGGATCAGAAATTGCCTCATCCACGCCACATCAGAATTTAAGTGGAAACGACGCATCAGATTCTAAGCATTATCACAGTCATCATAACGTGGTTCATATTGGTGATGTCTCAGTTGGAAATTCTTCCGGTGAAAGTGCATTGTCAGGTTCTTCTAGCGAGACTCTGGACCATTCCTTGGACGGTGGTGAATTAGATTCCACAATGAATTCAAACACGAATTCGAGTGTCAATCTGGATGAGCTGGAGGAAAGAATTGCAGAGGAGGTGAGGGAGTTCGAGAAGCATTTGGAAGATATAACGGTAACTACACCATTGGTGGAAAATAAGCCAAACTTAAATAATAATGAACTTTTAAATATTAAAAATAATTGAACATGAATTCTTTAGGGGATACGAAAAGCTGAATTCGTCGTACCCATTTTTATGCTGATGAGTTTCTTGGCTTTCTTCTGTTTGATCAGTGTCTGCTGTTGCATTATAATGAGAAGAAGGGACAGTCGACGAAGAAAGCTTTTTGGGGTAAGTTGCGAATTAGTTGTTAAAAAGCAAAAGCCTTTCTTGCACAATATCGTTAGTAATAATGTTTTTAAATACAATGTTCTAAACAGAAACTAATTACTGACCTTCAAACCGGAGACTCTAAAACGGTGCTCTTAAGCCAGTCAGACTTGGATGATTAAATTATAACTATGTAATACAAAATATTTTTACGAATCAATACTTATAATGTACGAAACTTGTTGAAAAGTTTGATGTGGAAAAACCTCAATAACAATATCATTTATATACTTTTTATGCTAAAAATGTACAATTAACGACTAATGGCTATCTAATTATTTGAAATGGAATCGGGGGAGGATTATTTGCATTCTGCAGCCGGTTAGCCCCTTTCAAAACCTATCAACCTGACTGTTAGCAAAATATTAAATTAGTACTTAATTTGTTAAAATCTACATACCTATTAAGCCTCGTTAGTATGACAATAAATATCTATCTAAACACTAGAGATTTATTACATTTTAAGTCCATTAGCACTTATTTCGTCATTTTTTATGAAACAATGCAAATCAAAGTACGTACGTATGATATAACTAGTATATAAAATCGCCAATTTTAATTTTTCATATGCATATTTCTGCTGAATCTCAATCAAGACCATTTTAAATCGGTCTTCAAAATAATTATTCATACCTAATCGATCAATTATCAATTATAAATTAATCATATATTTGTTAGATATTAAAGCAAAATATATTGATCACTATCAATCATGTCAAAACAGAATAAATAATATTGAATACTCTATCTTTTTATCAAATAGCTTGTAAAAAAATTGTCACTGCCGCAGTGGTTGCATTGGATTAATACAAAGCACCGACTAGCGACCGCGATTGTGACCGCTCGAAGTGATTTTGGTGGGTGGTCAGAAAAGCACAGCTGACAGCATGGTGCGTGCTCCAATGTGTGCAGAAAAAGAAATCCGCATGGATGGAGCAGTTCCAGCTGGTTTTCCTTGCTGCTCAGTCTTCTAACATTTCACTTCACTACGCACGAGGAACACATTTTAACTACAATTACATACTCTATTTATTATCCTCTTTAATCATTTTTAATGGTTAAGAGGAAGTTGTCGATATTATTTATTACTCAACGGTCAGATTTGGTATTTATTTGCTAATTTTTGAGTTTTAGTTGCACTACAAAGACTTAAAAAATGGTGAAGTTATTTATCGGATTCCCTAACAACATGTCTGCAGGTAAGGTTTGTAATTTTCCTCCATTATCGCTAAAACTTTAAATGAAACCAGTTGGCGTATTTATCCTTTCCTTTTATTTATTCTGTGTCAAATTACGTGATTAATGATGTAATCTTTGAGGCAAAAGTAGAAACATTACGGATAATCAACTAATTGTAAATTGATTGTGGAATTTTACTGCGAATCGCAATACAGAGAATAGTTAACGGTTTGTAAAGCGGGTACCTTTTAAGCCGGTTGTAATGTGAGACCAATGGCGTCATTTATGGCCGGCATTTGGAATAATTTATATACTTTTTTAACCAAAGTAATATCTGTTAGGTTTATTTATCCATTTCTGTGTTTCATTATATTATCCATGCCACTTTCCTTTCCTTTCTTGCAACCGGTCTCAGCTAAATCCTCGCATGTATCACAATTCAAGATTAATTACTACGCACAATGAGTTAATCTTTCGCACAAAGTACACAAAATCTTTGTCCATAGAAACAGAGTTAGTAATTAGTAATGTCAGAAGTTGAAGGAGAGTTTGACGCATATCACTACCACCGTACTAGTTTAAGGAATTGAATGCGGCGATTGGTTGTCGGAGATAAGAACAAAAATAAAACATTTGATGCAGTGTTTCGTTCGTAAGCGGAGAGTTATCGAGATGATTCATAATAAACTGAAGAAAAAACATAATAAATGCCAAAGCTATAGCGACAAGATTAATATAAGGTAAACAAAAATGGATGGATCATGGAATATTTTATTTCTAGAAAGACCAGTGTTTACACTAACCCCAGAAGTGGCCCAGTTCCTCAAAAAGGTCGGCCCGCAACCACATCAATTAAAAACCTCAAAGATCAATCATTAGTAAACAATTTTTATTTGCAGTGCAGTAAATCATGTAATGTGGCTTCTGCAAACGTTCGTCCATGTAAAGAAATCGAAGTTGTGTGTTAAGATGTACCCATTTATGTGAGAAAAGTTCAATCATTTTGCCACGCTCTGAAGATAATGAAAATTACAAAGTATTAAGGGTGATTTACGGTGGTAATGGTAAAACATTCTCTAAAGTGCGCAGCGCACTGCGCATTAAACTTATCTGCATTTCTCCGGTTTGTGTTAATTTCTGCGTAAGCATTTTCTGCGAAGTTGATCGTGCACACTTGTACAGGGCACAGCAATGACTAATTATTTTTATTTGGTGCGTTTAAATTTAAGCCTTAAATGTTAAGGTGATTTTATTTGGAGCGGCCACAATGCTGTGTCAACACGTGTGACAATGAAATGGAACGCTCTTTTAAGAAATATTGGCGTGTATGTATGACACTAAATTGACATTTTATCATAATAGATAGAAATGGAATTGCGAAAATCAATGAAAGAGGTTTACGCTTACATAAAAATTCTAATAGGTGATAGAGTAATTTAGCAATTGGCAGACTGATCGTCATACGAGTTACAGCTGGTCCCTTTGTATCATGATTAAAGACACACGCCACAGGCTTCAGATAAGACTAATATTGTAAAATTCCTAAACGAATGTCAGTGGGCAAATTCCACTGCTAATTCAGTTTCATTCATACTATAAAATTATTAATGAAAATGTCAACGAATCATGCAGAATTATCGTCACCTTTTTGCTGTATCGATAAACCTGGAAAAAGTCTTGTGGGATCACGATGCAACCAATATTTTAAATGCTTAGTTTGATAATGACCAATCAATGAATATCGGTGTTTTACAGCTAATAATTCAAGTTATTCCATTCCGCGTAAATATGGTGCACAAAGAACCAGGATGCGAAAGATTTAATAAGGTAGTGAGTTAGGTGAAGAAAGCAGACATAACATAACGCAACGTACCATGTCCCATGAATCTGTTCGTTGTCCTTCTTCACTTCAAGTTTCAATACTGCGATTAAAATATGACCATCTTCTTCCACCTTTTCATATCTGTGGAGAAAAACATCTTGATAATTAAAGGCTTGTCATTTAATATGAAACCGCATTGATTTTCTCAGATCCGGTTCGTTTGTATTTACTGAATAATGAAGATTTTTGTTCTTTTCATGGACAAGTTTAAACGAATCAGCTCAGAGCCCCGTGTATGTATAACCTCTTGTGATTACTGCTTTCCTTCATCCTTCTTGTTCACAAATATTAAAAACACAATATTATGGATTTTGTCCATTTACACTTACACAACGCTTACAGTTTAATATTTAATAGCATGCAGTTTTTTCCAGACCAGATTAAGTATGTGCCTGTGTTTCATCACCACTTTAAGACATAACACACACACGACTTCAACACTACTACTCCTCTTCACATTCTTCTTACTCAGAATGGTCAATAGTTCATTGCATTGGTCATCAATAATATTATTTTCACCTAAAACTGCTGAAAATCACGTTCTCTGCAGCAATTATATTTTATATGAATAAGCTAAACCAAGAAAATCTATGTCATTTTGGTGCAGGCAGTGTCATCCCACCAGAACGCCTTGCTCGTCCGTGTTTAATTTTTTTTCTCGCTCGCACTTTGTGACATTCACTCATCATCGTGTAATTTTTGAAAGAAAATAATAAATAAGTAAGTACCTACGAATAAAAAGTTACCACAGCATTGAACTCATTAATGGAGCAAAGAGCAGGCATGAAATATGCGATAAGATATCTTAAATTCCTGTTCACTTGAATATATAAACGCGAGAAAATCGAACGAACAGTCTTTTTTGACATTTGACGTCGTCGCGAGAACATCTTCTTCTCTCTTGGAGAATCTTTCGAGTTTTTTACTGTCGATTTTTATACTTTTGAGTTTTGAGATCTGTCGTTACTCTGCTGGTATTTCAAAAGCAGACTTCTTTCAATCGAGAATCGATACACAACTTTAGAAAGTAATTGCCAGTTTTTATCTTGGCTCTGTAGAGCTCAACAAGGCAAAGTAAAGGGTAGAAAAGAAAGTTGTCTGGCAAAATGAAATCAGATATAAAATCGCAGCGCGTTAAAACCAAATATAGCAGAAATGAAAAGTCGAGATCATCTCAATTCACATCTTATTCAAAATATTACTTATCAAATGTTTGGATAAAAATATTCCAGTTTTCGTTTGCCACGAATTTTGTAAATGTTTTCAATATTGGAAGTAATATTAGCGTAAAACTTCATGTTCCAAACAAAGACTATGTTAGCACCATGATACTTAAGCTACCAATCGTTTGTAAATACACCCTTATGCAGACATGTAAATTGGTGTATGAAAACTGCATCTGGCTTGCGAGTCTTTTAAGTAGGTGCTTCACACAAAACAATGTACATAATATCTAATTTAGAATTAATATTATGCTACAACTTTGAATTGGAAACAGTGATTAACTACACTGTGCACTTGTACAGATGGCTTAAGCTGATGATTCAACTTTTCTTTTTTTGCAATTAAAATTAAGTGGCGGCACGCAGGAAGTTAGCAGAGCCCCAGGAGCAACGTCCAGACGAGCACCAGAAGAATCAGGAGCAGCAACAAGGAACTGAGAAGAGGCAGCAAGAGCAGTCCCATCGTCGTCGGCATCCTGGGCGATTGACGAGATATGTACAAACTCTGAAGTGGACGCCAATTCCAATTGGTGTTGGTTTTGCACTTTTAGCATATCAACACTACAGACGAGTAATTCAACGCAATTCTGATCCAAAGTTCGTTGCAGGCGTCCAACTCGCTAAGGAATGGGAGGTCAGTCCAACTTCTCGTATTTAATTATATATTTTCATGTACCTTTGAATGTTTTCCGAGTGAGTAGGATTGAATGGCCAAAAATGTCTTTGGTCAACATAATGAAGTACATGTCAATGTAATTTCATTCAAGATTGTTTACTTTTACCATGTCATGAGTTCTTTATCAGAAACTTAGTGTGGATAATAAATAAACTTTATGTTTACTTTCCAGGTCACTTGTTATCGCATGGTTCCACTGCGTGCTTTTTCCAAGGCTTGGGGTTGGTTTCACAGCTTAAACCTACCAATTTGGGCACGGACTCCTCTCTACACTTGGTAATAAAGCATTTTATTTATCGCTCATTACTATGTAATTCATGTAGTTCTTTCAGTGCTTGACATAACATGTTTAAGAACGAGCCTCTATGATTTTCAGGTATGCCGATGCATTCGACTGCAAAATTCATGAAGCCGAAGTTCAAGATCTTCAGCTCTACAACAATCTAGGCGAATTTTTCCGACGAGGGTTGAAATCTGGCGTTCGTCCTGTTTGCCTTCGAAGCCCTATGGTAAGATAAGACAAGACTTCAAAAAATGTAAAGATAAATTGTTAGTATGAGATAAATAACCTTGTCGTTTTGACTCCTGATAGGTGTCACCAGTCGATGGAACAATTCTCCAATGCGGTAGAGTGGAATGTGGAAATGTTGAGCAAGTGAAAGGAGTTTCATATTCATTGCCTTCATTCCTGGGGCCTCAAACCTGGTGTTACAATAACAATAACTCTACTAGCCAACCGATTGACAAGCAGGAGTACTGTTCCAGATTGCTCCGAAATAACGATACTGCGCTCTATCATTGCGTCATCTACTTAGCGCCTGGTGACTACCACCGATTCCATTCCCCTGCACAGTGGAGGGTTCACTTTCGTCGACATTTTGCTGGTAAAAGATTCACTATTCAGTGAAATATATCTTTCCAAGTTTTTATTTATGGTTATCAATACATTTGTTTAAATGTTTATTACAGGCGAATTATTGAGCGTCAATCCTGTGATTGCTAAATGGATTTCGGGCTTATTCAGTCTAAATGAGAGGGTGGCTTATGTTGGAGAATGGGAACATGGATTCTTTTCTTACACTGCAGTTGGTGCTACGAATGTCGGCTCAATAAAAGTTTATGAAGACGAGGTATTTGAAATTTTATCTTAAAAGTTGAAAACATCTTTAGTTTTGTTTTAAGTATTCTAAACCAAGTCTTTTTGTTACAACAGGATTTGGTGACAAACAGTTGGCACTTGAAGAAGAATACATATTCTGACAAAAAGTTTGACAAGCCGATTTCATTGTACAAAGCAGCTAACTTTGGGGAATTTAATCTGGGCTCGACCATCGTTCTTCTGTTTGAGGCACCGACAGATTTTGAATTTGCAGCAACACCCGGAACGAAAATTCAGCTGGGAGAAAGTCTATTTAAAGAAAAAGAGTGGAAAGAAGCTACTCGAGCAGAAAGTCCTATGACAATGCAGGCAAATCGTTCACTATGAAATTCTATTGCACAAAATTAAACCTTCTCAAAGAAACAGGCACTATCATCGAAACTAACTGACAGTCCTAAGTCATATGCTTGTATGTGATTTAGGAAAGCTGTTGATGTGTAAATTCGTATTACATAATATTTGTGATCTATCAAGCAAAATGTGATGTTTCTTCCCGTGCCATAATGGGAGTTTCAAGGCATCAATAAGTGCAAGCAATTATAAGTATCTTGAAAGTGACTTTGACTGTTACGTCTCCTTTCCTAAAGGCTGATATTTTCATACATAGTCTGATAATTTAGGGTTTCAAACAACATATTTTCTTTATTACACAATTATAAATTAGTTTAGGTGTAAAACAAGTCCATAGTGTAAATAACTATTGTAATCTAAGACAATTTATTCATTTAATAAATTTGATAATCTACAAACTAGGTAACAAAACACGGAACGGAATTTTTACATAATAAAACACAACACACTATCATAATGACTGACAAATAAATATTGTACTAAAAGTGATGTTATTTTAAAATCATCACCAACTGGAATAATCAAAGTGGACCATCCTTAGCTAGCACGGAAATGATTGGTCCTTCCCAGTTCTGAAATGGTCTTGATCTGCTTCCTTGATATCAATATTGTTAGCCTTCATTGCATTCTAACGGCAACAAGAACAAACTTTCACTTTTGCAGATATTCGTTTTAAACAATTTTATGATTTGTATTTTGCTTTCTACCTCACTACAAAATATTTGTGCTGTGAATGAAAGATTACCTTCACGCAGGAGGTGTACACGTCCAAAAGAGCATCACAGTGGGACAAATTTCTATCTCCCTTGAGGAATTTCTCGGTAAACCAAGAATTAAAACAATCGTCGTACGCCTTCTTTAGCTCAGTGCACTCGTCCGATATACTGTTCATAAACTGCAAATTGTGCAACAATTCTTATATACAACAAGCGTAATAATATTGGCAAGGTTGCCTAATTATGGAATTAGTTATTTAGCTAACATAAAAACAAGCATAGGAGGAAACTTTAACACATCGTAATAAAATTATTGATTTATTGATTGAGCATGTACCCTGTAAATCGAAAGGCACATACATCACCGACAATAATTACTCAACATCCTAAAACAATTTTGGAGCTACCCGTGTTAACCCTTGTTAAACTATGACATGGTTTAGTTTAATACCTCAAAGTTGGGCGTAACCGAGTTTTCAGCTGGGCTACATTGTGACTCCTCCACTTTTCTTGTCTGAGGTTGTGCCTGTGCCATTTCTGACTGCTGAGTGTAACGTCAACGTTGGTCATATGTGAGGCACCGATTTCAATCAAACTTGAAACTTACTGCTAATGCCTAAAATGGACGTAAAAAATTGGCCAAAATATGCAAAAATTAGGGACAGTTTGTATATAAATAAATAAATTATGGGAACTTGTATGCCATACCATAATAAGGATTAAATACACGCATGACATCGACATGCTGCAGGAGTTGGATGGAATATTCTATCATATGAGTAAATGCTCACTGAGCATTGCTCAGCAGTGTAATCGTACGACATCATCGCGCTGGTAGGATTCAATTGGGAATGTATGTTGCAGTTTTCCCCACAGTGGAAAAAGTCCACGGCAGGGTGAAAATGAGATGCTTTAAACTAAAGCCTTTAATGCTTTCACTGCATTTCACAGATTTCATTAATTTTCATTTCACACAATTGCATTTGATGTTGATAAGAAGAGAAAGTTTCGGAAATCCTTTCACTATTTTAATAATGTTCTATAAATAAAGGATTTTTTAGTATTTATTCTGTTCTTACAATAATTACAAATTACAATATATTATTTTCAAACAATGGAAACGTTACTTAATAACTAATTTGATACTGGAACAAAAGGCAGAGAAACTTGAATTTCTTCGGCTTCATACACAAGCTCCTGTAGATCGTTAACCCGTAAATTTACCCATGCCAAGTCAGTTGCTTTTTCAAGTTCATTCGTGTACATAAAGGTCTTTTTAGGTTGACTTCTGTTGGCGAATTTGAACGCAACTTAAAGTACATACTCCACTTTCACATTTAGTATTTTGTCAAAGCAATGTTGGTTTGTAGCCAAAGGTTTCAAACGACGTTTCTAGTAACCGGTTTCATCAATTATCTTACTATTATAATCTTTTAACATAACAAAAAATATAAATAAATCTTGAGTTTATGCTTTTTGTAAAAATTGTCAGTTTTTGTCTATTATATGTTATTATGCACTCGTTCAGTTGAACAAGATCCACTTTTAGATCAACAACTATCTGTAATTCATTTGCTAAATAAGAATGTCCATTCGTTTTCGGGGAATTTCATGTAAGTAACCGTGATATACTATTAAACAAAGTGGTATTTAAATCTAATTGATTTTGTCAAATAAGGAATGGCAGAGTAATTACTTTTTACTTCATACATTTACCGCGCAAAACACTTCTGGTTTTTTATTTTACAAAACCTGAACAAAATTGTTCACTTTAAATGTATCTTGCACGAAGCAGATTGTTTGTAACTCTTTGAGCCAGATTCTTTATTCTTTAGGAAAGTAAGTAGGTAAATAGGAAATTTTACAGAATCTGACAGTTTTATCTTTAGGTCTAAAATAAATACTTCCTAATTCGGACAATAGAAAAACTTATGAATTATTAGGCAGATTTATATACTAAATGAGTGTTTCGTGGCGGAGCAAAAGCAAGCAGTTTCACGTATGTAGTTGAAGAAACAAAAACCCAGAAGTGTCTTTCACATAGTAATTAAGGATTATCATTGCGGCTGAGGGTAGGTTTGTGTAGAGCCAGTGAAGTGTACACGTGTGGTGTTTCCTCCAGAACTACTGACTGACGATGAGGCCCTGTGTGAAGACGTGAACGAGGACGACGTGGGAGTCACTGGTGTGCTACTGGACATCGATATTGGAGGTGGGGAGGAAAAATTTGACGCTTGTCGCTGATGAGCACCAGAAGACGATGAAGAATGAGAGTACAACGACGAAGTATGAGCTTGACTAGCTTGCATTTCAGCCTTCACAGTGGCTCTTTGCTGCATCTGAAGGGCATATAAACATTCTTGTAGATTTCCAAGCGTTGTTTGAGAAGTCGCCTTCAAGATCAGCAGATCCGGGTCCGTGCTCTTTATTCCGGGTCCTGAATTCAATATTCAATTAACAATTGTGACATGAACATTCAAACTTTTAATATTAAATGCGGTAAATATTAAGGCGCGGTCGTACCTGAAATTGGAAAGCGATCAATTGCTATCCCAACTTCTTGACAAGCTATCTCTGCTTTCTGCAGCCATTCCTGTACTTGAGCGAAAGCATCTAAAATTGATAAGTTTGTAGGAACCATCCTTGCAGTTGATGACCCGTGTTCTCTAGAAACCAATGGGCTGTTTGTCTGTAAAACCAGATGATTCTATCTTGTATCATTTACCGAAAAACTGTATCAACAGCAACAGCTACCAAATTAATCAGCTGCAAAATGATAAAAATGTGTGTTTATTAGACTCACTAAGTCACTAATACAAAATAAACTCAGTTTCCCGGAAGATTTTTTTTGTCTCAAACTTCATCCAATTTGATAAAACACACAACACACCACACACCCATAAAAATGAGATTGAATTATGTAAAATATATCTTTAATAAATAGATGACAACTTTACAAAATAAGTCACCTGTGCTAAGGCGTGAGAATGTCGCTCAGCTACAATGCGGAGCCGAGTTATCCAAAGTTGTCTTTCTTTCGCATCTGCGGCACGTAACTTATAAACGTCTCCAGATGCAGAGTTCACAACAAAAGTGTGAGAATCCTCCTCACTTGGAGAAATGACAGCACCAGCCAAATGCAAGGCACCTCTAGGTCGGTTTGTTAGTAGTTTGTCATTATCCGACTGCAAAACAAATAAATTTTGTTACCGCCATCCAACTTTCAACCATTTATTTTGTTCCTTCTTAACAGACCAAAAAATTATAGAGCAAAAAATTTTAAGAGAGAAAAGTTCGGCGCCTGTAGCGGTTTTTCATGACAGAGTATCACCTTCAACATGTCAACTCATGATTCTAACGTTTCACTAAATTGGTAGTGGGAGTGGAAGCATAAAACATTCGTAATTTGGAGACATTTGTCTACGAAATTTCAAGTGCTTATAATTTGCAAAGCATAGTTATTTTGAAAGATGAACAAAATGATTAAACAGTCTTACCACGTAATATTCAAACGTTCCTTTGTCTGGATTGAGTACAAACCATCGGTACTGCCACCCTTTCATCACATTAGTATATTTACATAGTTGCCCTTCGCAGGGCTGGCACAATTTGAGATTACCACCACCCGGTTGCATTTTAACTTGTTCAAATTAAATAAATTACGCTCGCAAGCAAATGTCACGTCTTAAAAGGTATCTAATTGGATGTGCGGTAACTTTTTAAAACTACCCAATTACTTTTCGTACCGCAATTTTCTCCAAGGCACTATCACAGCAGAATACTAACAACAACAACATAACTTAAATTGCATCGTGTAGAAAAAATTTACCCAAAAAGAAAATTACAATGCGATGATAGTACTGCTACTATAGACACAACCAGTTTTAAGTTTTCACATTCACATGATCATGCAATACGAACTACTACGTGTGTAAAAATGTACTTGTATGGTACTTTTATGTTATAACAATCCGGGTCCAGCTGGCTGCAACGGATCCATAAAATCTTATCCTTATCATTCATCATGATTGTGGTGGCACGCAAGAGACATAAAAGCTATAGCTCTGTACCTACATACTTATAGAATCAGTGCAAAAAAAATATTTTCCATTGCCAAAAGTAAAAGTGTACTTCCAACTCCAAGTTTCCAGGGTGAAAAAGCATGAAAATCGGCATCGAAAATTACCCGAAAACTATTTTGCAGACGGAGTTTACTTTTGCATACAAAGCGCAAGGATAAGACATGAAAATATCGTGAATTTATTTTTTAAATTTTAAATAAGATGCAGAACCGAATCCCATCCCATAGAATGATAAAATTTATGAAAGGTTTTATGATTTGAATAACACCTAAACTTATTTCTTTAAATATTAAACAATGATCAAGTTTATTATGACTAACAGATTTTTAGTTTTGTATTCCTTAAATATATGAATTAAAACTAGAAATGTGTCGACACAATCATATTTTAAGGAATGATCGTCGTAAGATTATGAAGAAATCCAACCATTGTAATAATGAATGATTTGTTCGTAATCGTAAAGGTAAATTTTTGTTTCTTGTTTTAAACAAGAACAATAAACATTACAGCATTCATTTTATAAAACCAGTACAAGAAACAGAATTGTACAATTGCATAGCCTAACACCTTCAGTATGCATAATATACAAACCCAATTAAACCCATCGTAAATTAACACCGTAAAATCTCACCGTTAAATAATCTCAGCAGGTAAAACACCGAATGCACAAAGGCAATGACTCTTAACCCATTGATACCATCCTATAACTACTGAAACTATTTAAACAAGAATAGTCTACTCTAAAATTTCAACAATAAAATCAATCAAATTTGCCGAAAATTATTTGAATACGCCAATGCAGGATGCATTGAAAGACTGTTGTAATTTCTCGTTGGCAGTCACTGTACCGTCATAGCAACAACGCAAGGTTCCTCTTACATGCCGGTGCTCTGGATTCTGAGGCCTTGGATATCCTTTGTCGGCCTAAACAAAGAAATGTGTAGAAATTGAAAATTAGATATGATATCTAAGATATCTGCTGTAATAATTTATATTCGCTTTTATTTGCCACCCAATGGGTGGCACCAATTATACTGATTACAAAACCATGAACTACGTACCAACTCAAGTTCAAAGCTGTTTTCGTAAATAAAATCTTGGTCCTTACGAGTTAACCGATAGGCGGATGGCACACTAACTTTCACCAAGTCAACATCCAATGCATAAATTGGATACTAAAATTAAACAAACGAT
Organism: Cyphoderus albinus; assembly: GCA_021029165.1. NCBI lineage: Eukaryota > Metazoa > Arthropoda > Collembola > Entomobryomorpha > Paronellidae > Cyphoderus > Cyphoderus albinus. The sequence continues at coordinate 52,208 of VYYJ01000428.1, forward strand.
TCAGTTTGAAAATATCAGGAGATAAATTTATAGGACTTTCCTATAATTATAAAGCACAGAGTAGAACAGACATGCATTAGAGAAGCGAGAGATATACCTTCATTATTGTAGCATCCACTTCGGTCAACTCTTCCAATATGTAGTCTTTGGAATCTCCGTAGTCGACAAAGGCGACACTAATAACGTGGTCTTTAATCTTAGTCACTACTCCCCTGTAGTATTCACCTAGATATTGACCAATTACAAGTTGACCCAGTTTCGGCGGGTTAGTCAAACGCTTACCTAGAAAACGAAACATCATCAAATTTAAAACTTACAAAGGGATTTTAGTGGTGTGTTATCACGAAGGGAAGCACTCAGATATTCTTAAGCAGATTGCTTTTAGATTTCGACAAGATAAATAATTTTTCTTACCCCTCTTCCGTGCATCATTGACGCAATTTTGGAAATTAGCCATGGCGTCCGCATCCTCGCTAGCAAAAACCGAGAAACGGCCAGGAGTCCAAGGATAGTTGATTTTGAGTTCAGCTTTGGGCTTAAGTAGGTTAGGTGAGTATTGACAATCCGACCACTTTGGGAACCAGGATTCTGCTAGTGCTGGCTGGGGCTTCTCCACTACATGCTTAGCGACAACCTTCAAGTTATGAATCATGAATAGAACAAATACAACAATGCTTGCTTAAAAACGAATGACGAAAGGTCGAAACTAATTGCTTTAATGGTAAATACGAATAAATTAAATCAAATCGTGTCATTCTAAGTCTTACCTTATCCCGATTCTTGACTGCTTCTTGTTTTCCCTTTGAGTAGTCAAAGTCAGCAGTCTTGGTTCTCGGATAAATTGGCTGAGTCGAGGACAACCCCGGTATTGGATTCAATTTAAAAGGCTTCGGAGCAAAAACCTCTTGCTGCGCCTCAGCAAGAGGTGCAGTTGCGGGCCGCCCTTGTGAAGATGGCGCTGCAGAACGCAATGGATTTGGTACGTAAGGAGTGCGAGGTGTTGCAATCCTCCCCAACCTTTTAATGTAACAGGATCAGGATAATTAATTAATGACATATAATTCAATGCTGAAAAGAGTTAGCGACCTTTTAAACAAGACATTAGAATTAAGACTTACGTTCCATTGTTCATCGCAGCGGCACAATCCTTTTCGTGACATCCTCCAGTACAGATTGAAACTCCAGTGGCCTTATGCTGAAAGCCAAACACAGTGCTGCAAACGGCACACTCCAACGCCCGGTACTCGTTAAGAAAGGTCAAAAGCTGTAACCAAACACAAATCATACTTTTTGAATGATAATTATAAAAACTAAAAACGAACATGTAAACCAACATAATATGACATACTTCTATTCTACGTCTAGCCCAAATACCATAAAAATAAATGTCCGATTTTAATTTTACTACCTTTTCTTTATCCATGGTCGAGTTCGAACCGCTAGTAACTCCTGCCTCAGTCTGCGGGTGTGAGTTCAAGACACTGCTAGAAGTATGGGCTTGAGGAATTGAGAGTGGGGGCACCATAACCTATTCCTTTTAGATTCAATTTGCAATTTAACCTTGACCTAGTAGTCTACAACCGACCGCAAGCACTACCTTGTATCTTTGCAGTGACAAAAATCTTCAATCTTTAGAATCAAAATTCTTAAAAGGCAAAAAAGTAGAAAATTAAACGACCAAAAAAATTTAAATCTTTTAACTGGAATTTGAAATTCTTGAAGAATCAAACAAAATTGTGAGAAAATGTGAAATTACAAAATGAAGTATTCGTCAAACAAAAAGACTCTACCTCTCGCTCGCTCGTCGCTTCACTCACACACAAATCGTGACTGAAGAGCAGAATGAGAAACTCTTTATATAATGTGCTCAGCCTCAACGAACGAATTTCTCATCGACGATTCTGCGCCGATGCGGTAGCGTCGCCTAACTAACGTAGCTTGCCTTCGAGAATCTTCTACATCAAGAAACGACAAGGCAACGGTAAGAAAGGACAAACGATAAGGAAAAGAAGGAACTCAAAATCCGATTGGTGGATGAGGAAGTCTCAGGTAAAGCATAAAAGGAAGGAACGACGCGACGACATCGGCAGAACTGAACTTGATACGCAACGAACACACACACACTGACTGCGGCTGCGTTCGTTCGTTGTTTTTCTTCCACACGTTCATGTGCATAGGTATACATATGCATAGCAAGAAAGTCGGCGGCGCGGCGGGGGATGACGGGCGCGGCGGCACAAGTAATTACATGCAACGAACAATGCAACGCACGAACTTCGATTCGATCCGATCGGCTTGCATTTCATTCAAATTGTATTATCTTTCTCATCTTCATCCCGCTCGCTTGATTCTCTTAGAGATCTCTGTTGCTGTGTGCTGTGCTGCTCATGCTCCTTTATAAATACAAAAAGGTCTTTGGTGACAAGGACAAGACTCTTGTCTTCAAGACGATCAGTGGTAGTGTGGTCAGTGGGGTTATGGTAATGCAGCCATTTTCATTAAAATGAATATGTGGAGTGTGGACGTATGCTGGAGCTGGAAGAGAGATCGGGATGAATGAATGAATGAATGAGTGACTTGTTGACTCATTATTATGAGTCATCATTGAAATGAAATATGTATAAAACGGACAAAGAGAAAAAAGTTACGCTTGCTGTCGAATTTTACTCAATTCAAATTCAAATACTTATAGTAGCTTTATTCACTGGGTTAATGCAAAATTGCAAATCACTTCAAACGTGCTTCATTAAATATGTATTTACGAGAATTCCGTGGACAATTTTATACAAAACTTCTACAGGTAATTAATTTTTTGAAAAATTGCAAATGACGTTTCGCGTTCCCGTCGCACCAATGTGATTCTTCTACTATGACTATGAGTTTTGTGATTGATTGCATCATGGTGAAGAGGCTTCATTTTCATTAAATGGAGTGATGCGTCTCCTCTATAGAAAGCCGGTAAGACAAACCCTAATTAAGATCCATATTATACCACATGCATAGTATCACATTAATTAATTATGACTAACGCTACAAACTAAACTTACTTGTTTAAAAACATTTTAGGAACTTCTACATTCTTTCTCATCATTGAATTCTATTTAGTAGAGGCCTGTGATAATTAATTAATATTATACACTGTTATATTTATAATGAACTACCTGTTACTTTTTACTATCATCAGTAATAAGTAATAACAATGGATTTGAAAAGTATTTAAATGTAACAATCGTATTGTATTTGCGTACAGAAGACTTTGATAGAAAGTCAAAAACTTACGTAGGTACATACTTATACGATAATTTCATATTTCTCTTCAATTAAAGTCGAAAATCTTTGGACTTATAAACAGGACTTTGATTTGGGTATGGACAAATTATCGAGGTTGTTTCAATGAATTGTAAATTGTATTTATTCTGCTAAGAATAAGCTACGAAGTAACAAAAACACAACCGTGCCTATAAATATTTGATATTTCACTTATTGTACACATTCCAAATTCCAACCAATATTTTAGAAGAATCTATTGGAACAGTATAACGCAGGCCATAAAACTTAATTTAAGATACATTATTACCCAAAAAACATGATTATCCTATATAATAATCTCTAAATAAGCTATACATTAATCTCTCTTTTAAAACTTTATCTCGTTCCAATCTACTAGGACTAGAACTATCAACTTTTTGTCACATCTTAAACCTTGACGGCACCTTTGCTTCATCTTAAAAGTACGCCGTAATAGAAAAGTAGAAGAAAAACGACTTTAAAGTATATAAAAATTAAGACTGGACTACATGATGAGTAAAATGATGGATCATGATGGAATGTTGTGCACTTACTAAACACTTTTACTTTTCAATTTTACTTATTATTATAAAATCGGTACAATAGTAAATAAATAATTCCAGTCATTGATTGAATTTCTTTAAGATGTAATCCTCAGTTTAATGTTTAAGAAAATTTTTCATTTTGTACTGTTAGAGGCTTCTCCTCTTTTAAGTGTAGCTTTCATAAAAATTAATATTAACGCAGAGTAACCAATTTTATAAAAAATTAAGTATGGCATCGTTACGGGAATAGAATTACCACAATATACATTACTGCCGTGAAGGATAGAACAATCGCTATGTGTGTGCGATGAAGAAGAACTGTCAGTAATGACATCCCCTTTCTGATCGCATGCACTCGTATTTCATGAAACGACAGAGTTGCATGTACAATGTCCGTTGTCATTAGAATGACATCCCTCAAAATCTGAGAAAAAAAAAATTCATCTTAGTTTCAAGTTACTACCAACCCAAAATTGAATTGACTAAAATAGACTTTTATTAAAAAGGTAGTAGTGATTAAAAGGTTGTAAACTCACTTGATGCAATTGTCCTTGCCCCTGAATAACTGTGAAAATGAATTGATCCCATCCACTGCACAAAGTGTGGAAGACAGCGATGTTGCATACAATTAACATCGGAATCGGCTCAACCGCACGTCTAATGTCTAAGTAATTCAGCACCATGGTGGAAGAAATTAACTCCGTGACTGTGAAGAAAACTTGATGATACCACATGTGGTAAAAGTCGTCATTCCAGTAGTTCCAGTGACCCCACCATGCGTAATAATGCGAATGTAAAGAGCTCAAAAACAAAACTCCCATCGTCCATCTCAGCTTCTTGCTCAACAAGAGGAAAAAAAGGCGTTTGAAAGCTTCATACAGGAATAGCACCCCAATCACTGTGATTATCCACATTTTTAGTGTATTAGCATCACTGTTGAAATATACATGTTTGTAGCCCGCGATCCCTGATTCGTATGGACCTGGTCAAATAAATACACGTCATCATTTTTACTTAATTGCAATTTATCCAATTCCTTAATTTTCTTAGTTAATCATTTGCCATACCTTTAAATAGTGTATCCCAGCAGGAACATGTACATTGTTTCCTATCCACAGGGTTTTTCATGTGACCCCAGAGTAAATGAAATATGTACATGTGAACGGTTGGGAAAATGATAGGGATGGATAAGGCGAGACCATTTGATACCATTTTTCTCCATTCTGTGCCTTTCTTCTTAATGTTGCGGGCACGATTAATACTTCGAAGTTGAGTGACCTCCACCTCGTCGTTGCTGTCGCTATCGTTTTCATGAACCGCGCCCAGCAACCGACCATTCTCTCTGACGTTTCCATTTCGAGAGGTTGACGATGAGGATACTAACCGTTTACTTGGAAGATATCCATTTGTTCCAGCACTACTAGTGCAGTCTGGGCTTCCTTGTATGTGAATAATTTTATGCATAGATTGATTGAATAAATCAGCACCTTTTTGTTAACTGGATGTCAATTAATGACATAGCAAATGTGTACTTGTTATGTAAGCCATTGAATGCATTTCAATAATGGCTCTTAGCTGAATGAAATTTCATTGGATTCGATTAAAGAAAGTTTCGTCACAGAACTTAGCACACGGAAAAGATGATTGTTGAGTAATGTTGTATTTCTTTTGCTTGTTGTCATGCTAGGTCAATTATATATTTATAGCACAATTCAAGGGAATGTAAAAATTTTAACACCACTGATAGCTGATAGACTGTACAACGTTATAGGAAATTACAACGGCTATCCCTAAATTTTAATTTAATTGGCGTTTGAAAACCTTGTAAAACTTGTAAAGAACTAAATGACAAGAAAATGAAATTTGTCCATCAGATCTCAGTGGCAATTTAACCTAGTTAAATTCTATTGAGTCTGATTTTAAAGTTGATAGTTATTTTTTTAAATTGAAGTGAAGCTATTTCGGGATAAAAAAAGGTTATAAACGATTAATGGAATCGCTATTATAATGATTGCAATGTGTCACGCGAATGCATGGAGTAAGTAAGTATAATATGAGTAGGTTTTTAATATAATATGAACACATTCTTTAATAAAATCCCTTATTAACTAAGTCTTTCGACTTCAATAATACCTTGTATGTTAACAAGACAAGTGTGTCTGCTGTCAAATACATACATCATACACCCTTTCGTTTCTTCGAACAGTTACCGTATGGATCTTAATTTCATACCGAAGTCGGTCGACTTCGGTGAAAAAATGGATTCTGCTTTCCCTTCTATTGTGAAAGATTTCACTTTATGTGTCTGCTCTGCTTTCTCGGTGCCCTGAGAAACGCGAAACAAAAAAAAATCTTGCCATTTTCCATGCTGTAACTTGGGGAAGAGGCCGAAACCCGAATTACCAAATATGTATGCTTCATTCATGAAAATCTACAAATTAGTTGTGGTCCACGACTTGTGGTGGTTGTAGGTTGCACAAAGATGAGCTGAACACACATAGTTTCACCGAAACGGTTTCGAGCATCATTTCAGGAAGATTGCATATTGAATTAGTGATTTGGTAATTGGTTTCATAAAATTATGTGGAGTTATTACAAAGAAAAAAAATGGGGGTTAGATGGGAATTAATTCAAATGGCATATACATACATATATTTTCAAGAGGTACAAACAAGCAATACTAACAGCCAAACAACATTCAAAGATATAATTTTAAGTTTTTAAGTCTACTTAAGAATCTTAAGTTAAACTCCACGCTTTTTGTAGCATATTATGCTAGCTAAGGCATGTTATGTATGTATGCTTTGCTGTATTTACTTGTTATAAAATAAGGATTTCATAAGGATGTTTGTCCGTCTCCGTCTGGTGACCAGACTCTGGTCGTTGGCCTCCCGGTCGCATCTCCCAGACTCTTTTCAACACTTTTTCTTTCAGGGGTTTACCCACTAAATGTCAACCCATGTCAAAAATTCTTTTTGCAATCGGTAGCCAAGGGTCTCGGGCATTGAATATGCAAAGGCATAAGCCATAGCTAATCAGTTGTCAGTAACTTTCACTTGTTAACAATACATTAGAGCTAACACTAAGCCTTCCACCTGCAATGGGTTGGCTAAATTCTTAAATTGTAAATTGGTATATGAAGTGTGAGCGCGAAGTGAACACCTGCAAAACTCTTATTTCATAGAATTTAGTTGTGTGTGGCTCACAACTTTTGACTGTGAGTGAGTTTGAAAGATTGTTTTATATGTCAAGATCATCTGACTCAGATGTAATAAAGGCAGCAAGCAAATATGAAGTCCAAGAGGCAACGGCCCCAAATAAATAAAGAGTAAGTTTTTTAAAAGTGTTAAAAAGTATTATTGTAATTATTATTGTATATTATTGTAACAATAATATTGTTATATTCTTTATCATATGAGTTGTATGTGATGAAGAATGAGAATCTGAATCTGAATTCGAAATTGTGAAAGTAAAAAACAACAAAAAATGATTTCTTTGAAACAGAACCGGGTCTTCTACGGAAAGGATGAAGAAGAAAAAGAAGAATGACGACGAAGAGGCCGAGAAAGAAGTTTCACAATCAAAGTCGTTTGAAACTCCGAAGCCAAAAGGCCGTCCCTACACATTAAGTATAGCGGTCGCAGGATCTGTAATCGACAATGCTCAATCCCCTCAGTTGAAAGCTTACCTAGCAGGTCAAATCGCCCGAGCCGCGGCGATATTCCGGGTGGATGAAGTGATTGTGTACGACGACACTGGAGGTCTTGGGAAAGCAGGATGTGAGCAAATGGCAAGGATACTTCAATTCTTGGAATGCCCGCAGTACCTTCGAAAGGATTTGTTTCCTATTCATCCAGATCTACAGTACGCAGGCCTGATTGCTCCACTGGACATTCCACATCATTTAAGGAGACACGAAGCTCTTCCCTTTAGGTACAGAAAGACGGTATAAAACATGTCAGTTACAGTTATTTTAACCATTGTAATGTATTTTCGTGTTGGTCAAATCAAATAATTGTAAAATACTTGTTATTTTTTAAATATTTATTCACAGAGAGGGAGTAGTGGCAAAGAAACCAATGAAAGATGGCAAAGAGTACTCCTTAGTTAATGTTGGACTTGACCGGGACTGCATTGTCAACAAAAAGTTGCCACAAGGTGTTCGAGTTACAGTAAAATTTGAAGATTCTGACTCAGCTTAACATTTTGAAACCGAAGGGGAAGCTGAGAGGTTCTGTGGTCTCACCTCACGCTCCACGTAGGGAATCTGGACTGTACTGGGGTTACACAGTGAGACTTGCTTCATGTCTTAAGAATGTGTTTTCTGAATGCCCATTTCCGGAAGGATACGATTTGAAAATTGGAACTTCGGAAAAGGGAACCGACCATCGCCTTCTCCAGCCTAAACCATTTAATCACTTAATTATCGTGTTTGGAGGAGTGGAGGGTTTAGAGTATGCATTAGAGAATGACGAAAGCTTAGTTGAAGATGACGTGAGTGTCTTATTTGACAATTATGTGAATACTTGCCCTTTCCAGGGATCTCGAACTATTCGGACTGAGGAGGCCATTCTTATTTCAATGACAGCATTATCTGGTTTTGTAACTGCATCTAGTTTTCCTCATACTGATAATGAAAATGATA
>VYYJ01000429.1:0-60494 GCA_021029165.1 Cyphoderus albinus
AAAAAGTAGAGAACCTCCACAAAACATTTTGTTGTATGTATGAATGTACCCATGTAGCATCGTACAAATCGCTACGAAATCGTAACCCAAATTCGTAGCTATCTTATCTGCGACGTAGATATGATTCGTTGCTAATTCTTGTCTTCAGAAATAGAAAATATCCGCCGAATCGTATCTAGTTTAGTAAGACGATGCTACGATATAGATAGCGATTACTTTGTAGCAATTTCGTTACGATTCCGTTCGACTTTCATGTATTCAAGAGTGCAATGCATTTCTTAACTAAATCGAGGCGATCCTGTTGCGAATTTATTACGAATAGGTAAATACTGATTATTATCTCACAGTAATCACAATAATTAGTCATAAATATTTAGAAGTATAATTTAAATCATTCATTTTCTTTTCTTTTCATTCAATTAATCGCCGCTGATGTCGTACTATGCATTAATTTTAGGGACATTATAAGTCCACGTCACGCTGTATAATAACACTTAAAACGAATGAAACGACGTTTATGTACAATGTGCATAAACTTTTTACATTCTGCAATGCACTCGTAACGACATCGTCACAAAATCGCATATTTTGTAAAAGAGGCTGCTAATAAGTCGCTTCAAAATCGTCTCGCGAATTTAGCGATTTCGTAGCGAATTTTAGCTGCGATGTAGTCGAACGTCTTATCTGAATTTGCTACATGGGTATATGCATACAATATTATTATTATGTATGTAACTCCTTTTTGTTCGTTACAATCCTTACTTGATTTTTATGTACTCCTTGTTTATCGGGACGATGACGAATCTTCGTCCTTGATTTCGGCTTCCAATGAACCAGATAAAAAAGTTCCTTTCTCCAGTCCTCTTTTCTATAGTTTTGATATATTACAAAGGATACTGTACAGTGAAGTCATAATATGATTGAAAGCTGTTAGATTTTCGTAAAATTGAATCAACGCAAAGATCCCGAAATTTGCTTTCTTTTAAATTCTATTAAACTCTAGAAACTCAATTGATAAAACCCATTTCAGAAACATAGCACAATAAAATACTGAAATAATTAGATAAAGCTTTGTTGCATTCAGTCGCACTAGCTCATTGTAACTTGACAATGACAAGATCGAAAACATGATTCAGTCAGAGTCATAGACTCAGTCTATGAGTAAACAAATGATGGGAGTGGACTTTGAGGGAGAACTCAGAACTTGACTACACTGCAAGCAAGGGGAAGAAGGAAAAGAGAGACCCCAATGAAACTTGCTGGAGTGAAACAAACAAAAATGTGTACAGCGAAAATAATTGAAAGAGAAAACATAAAAAATGAAAGCAAAAAAATTGTTAAAGGAAAAAATATGTGACACAAACCTTTCCTCATGCCTCTCTGTCCCAATGTCCTATTTTCAGCTGAGAGTGATAAGAGCATTCAAATCCACGTTGGAGGATATGGAGGAGAAGAGATCTGTACATAGTTTACACAGCTTGCAGAGTCTGCGCAGCTCTCGCAGCCATCCTGGTCTTCGCCCAATGTCCGATATCAGCTATATTGACGAAGACCCGACGAAAACACCATCGCCGCTCACAGAAGGACAAAAATCTGGCGGAAATCAGTTTCCTCGACATGGGACCATGGGGAGAGAGGATCACCGGAATGTCCGCTGGACGAACTCTGAAATCCGCCCAGCAACTCAGAGCAGCCTCAGTCCACATCGTCATCTGAGTCGCACCCTGATTCCAGAGTTGCCCAAGCTGGTTCATGAAACCAGCATTTAAGATGTCTCTCTCGTACTACATCTGAGAGAGAAAACATTTTCGAACAAGGGGAAATATCAATGAGAAAGCTTTACTCGACACTTGTAGTGATATTGGTCTTTTAAAAAATCTTCTTGCGACACTATCCAATTTTTGTGCACTTTCACCTTTAACCGATTTTAACTTTCTCTCTATGTTAAAGCACACTGAACACCTCTTCTAGCTTCTCTTCTCTTCACACTTCTCTGTACTTTCCTCTTCTCGTGAGTTCTGAGTCAATTTTTAAAGTACATGAATACGTACGCGAAACCGAAAATCACTATTATTATTTTAACTTATTTATTACAATTATAATTTATACTAATTAATTAATCAATGAGGTAGTAGTCATTTTTGTATACTGTATTATTGTCAATACTCGAATTAAATGGAAATATTGTAACTAATTAGAGGTTGTGGTGGTACAGAACACCTTTTCATGGTAACATGCTCCATAATAGACTCTCTAGTTTATTTCATTTTTTTTCAGTTATTTTTTTGCCGTACGACATAAATCGTCAATGTCAATATTTATGTTTAACAAATCAGTTACTTTCTCTCTCTATCTCTCTCTTTCTCTCATTTCATCATTTCCTTTTATCATCCAGACAAAAAGGGAACAACCTTGTATGTATTATTTTGCAGCAACGGACTGGCATGACGTTCTTTGGAGGAACTTTAGTAAAATTACAGCAGGAAAATCACTTTAGCATTTTTCGAGTCTCTTCAATTAGTTAACTTTAGCAAAGCAAATAAGGAAAATTCAGGAGAGTGCAGATTTGTTTTGTTTACACAAGAAAAGCGCATACTCTAATTTCTTGTCTAACATAATAAAAAAATAAATACTCCTTTTTAATACTGAAAACTATATCAAAAACTGTGTTTAAGAAACAAATGAAGAACAAAGTTTAATAATTAATCTGAGAAAAAAATCTATCTAAGGTTATATATAATTTAATACCTGCTATCTATATTCTATATTATAATAATAATAATACGATATATTACATAGATACAAAAAAAATTATCTGAAAGATGACATATACGTTTATTAATCGATTGCACTCACTGGCATCATGGTAAAAAATTATACTGTTCTTGTAATAATTTCCAAATAATAAATGAAAGACATGTTATATACAAATGATGGAAACAACGAGTTTGTTCAGGACAAAAAAGAGTTTACATCATCTAATTTGCTTTTGAGAAGTCATTGAGAAAAAAATATCCTTGAATCTCCTGAGACATATTAAAAGAATCAATCAGTCAATTGATTACTTCATCAGTTAAGATTTGTTTTTGCTTGTGTTCCGTCTTTTTATTTTATTTCATTTCTCAGCTGACTCGTTAAGTCAGTCGTACATTTTAATTTGCAATTAATCAAATTTACTCAGTTCGGTCCTTTGAGTTTATATTAATTATACATTACTTTCGTAATCTCATTTAAAAATTCTAATTTCGTTTGTTTTTTTAAACAATATCCCAAAAAATATCCAAAATTTCCCTAATCTTGACCCGTTTGCCTTTAATTGTAAAAAAAGAATTGACAAGCCATACTCAGTATTTGAAGTTGAAAAATGAATTGCCCTACCAGCCATTCCAGAAAGTTAATCTACCCAAACGAGAACTTGTTCACCTGAATGCCCCTTGTTAACATAATTGTGTAACATTCTATCTATCTACTACTATTGGTTAAAACATAAAATAAACGAACAAAAACTGAATCAGTTAATTATCACCGCACTGCCCTTTGGTGTGTAAGGTCATTGGCGGTGAGTTGCAAGAGAGATTGATCCCGGTACCCTACAGCAAGAGTTCCACAGATCAAGCTGTAAGCCTCTCGTTTCAGAGCTTCACTCTATTTTTCAAAATATCTTTTTCTTGTCTTTGGTGTTCTTCATTGATGATTTAGACATGTAATATTATATTATTAATTATGATTGTGTCTTCCAACTATGTAACGTAACACGTCTCTCTTACTCACTTTCTAATACAATACACTTTTGTACGTAAAGCATCCAGCTTTTCTGCTTTTTACTCTCATCACCTTTTTTTCAGTTCTCTTATCTATCGTCGTCACAAACAATCACGAGTTTCGCATCGCATTTTCGCCAGCTTGCCTTTTTGCTAGTGCAGTATGTGAAAGCTGAGCTACACAATTCTACAGCCGCTCTTGCCAAAGAAATTTGCAACAACGTCGCTTGCCGGCCGCTCGCTTTCTTTTTGTTATCCTGGCTTTGTTGTTTCTCTAAAAACTTTCTCCGTTCTTCACACAAAAGTCCTGTGAATGGATGCTTTCAAAACGTCGCTTTCAATCAAAATCGCTTCTCAAATTCCTTATTTTATTCTCTACCAACATCTTTCGCTTGCTACTCTATTGATTTTTATTTAAGTGTCATTGGTTTTCATTGTGGAAACGTCTTTTCTTGTCCAAGTGTCAAACTGAAGAAAACTTTTGTCACTTTCTCCCATTTCTTCAGCAGGATGCCCCTTAGAATTTTTGCTCTGTCTGTGTGAATTCTCTCCTTTTGTGTTGTTTTTTGTTTTTGTCTTTCTCTACAAACGTAATGACGGATTTACTTGCATGACTTTGTTTCCCGTACTTTTGTCTCTTCCGTAATAATTTTTGTCTCCTTGGAAGGACCAGAAGATTGAACACCTTTATCGTTAACCCTTATTGAAAATGAACCATTGAAGAATGTTTGGTGCGACAATAAACGCCTTAGCCTTCCCTTACAAGAATAATGCATGAGAGAATCCATGTCATAATCACTACAGTTTCCATGATATGTTTAGACTTTAGTGGTACATTTTTGTGGCTGTGATAAAAGAGAAAGAAAATATTTTTTTATTCAGCTACCCCTTCCATGTGGCGATAGTTTTAAAAACGCAGTAGCGAGACTTGCTACTTTATAAAGTACTTTTGTTAGGCCGACCCCGTCTCAATAGAAACTTGTGCTATCGTAAACCCATCTTTACCCGAACCCAAGTGAACCCAGGATTTTCATAGAAGTAGTAAATGCTTCCGAATATTACCGTTTAAGTTTCCTCTTTATTCGTTGTGTTGAGACTTTCTCAGGTAAAAACAAAGTTGGGATTGTTTCGGTTTTCTTGATAAGCAGTACATTTATGTTAATTATATTTACCCTTGTTCATTTCTTATGTTGGGAATTTAATTCACGTCTCATATTTTTAAGGATACATTTTTTGTTCAAACAGTTGACATAACCTAAAACTACATCAAACCTTACCCACCGTTAATAATTTTCAGCTACTTGATTATTTTTCACTAAACTGGAAAAAATCTCCAGAACGACCACAATGAATTTATTTCACATTGTTCACCACCGCCAACACCCCATGTCACGTCACAGACACAAAAAAATAACATTGAAAACATGGTTATTTTGTCATTCTCTACTCACTCTTCTAAATTATTCACTGTGCGTGTGGAAAACATATTTACATAACAATTTTATTAAAACAAGCCAATACCAATTTACTCTGATCAGCCGAACATAACACGAAAGTAATAAAATAAAAACAAAATCAAACTTACACGTCACAAAGCTACTCAACATTCGATAACAAAACAAAATAACAACATGAAAGTTTAACAGTACAATTAACAGCTCAAGCAAACACATGTGCGAATCTTCAGGAAAGACTCCTTTCGCAAAAAATAGATTCTCCGAGAAAGAACAGCAACATAGTTTCACATACTACAATAAACAAGAGACATGATTCATTCGCAACACAAGTCGTCAATACTGAAATAAAAATAAATAAATGCCAACACATTCTCAAACTAATTAGTTCAGTATCAATTCTGTATCTTGCTAATTAACGCCCTGTAAAGGATTCTTTATTGCTAGTAAAAAGAAAAGTATTTCAAAATGCATCATTCCAAGTAATTAAATACTTAGCTAAAGGACTGAACAAAATAAATTTAGCATTGATTTGAAGCTTGAGTTTAGCTGCCAATGAATTTGAAGTAGAAGTATATAGTATTTCAGAGAATTTTCAGTCTGGTCAATTTTATTCCGCTTGTATTTTCTTACCTTTAAATATTTTTGACTTGATGATATTCCGAACCGTATGGTGCATTTGAGTGGCTCTAGGCCAACATTTCCTCTTTGTGGATGAGATCAAATAACAGCACGCAATTTTATCAACTTTTTAAGTACTTTCGTTTGCAATTGACATTTCTTAAAGTAGTTTACTTTCTCCTGAGTCCGTTAGGAAATTTTTTGTAAATGTTTGCGAATTCGTTAAATGTTGCGGTTGCGGCGAAAAATTGGTTTAATTTTTTATTCACAAACTTTATCTTTTACCTTGTAAATATAATATCACACACTTTTCTATTTTTCTCTCAAACACAAACTGCGTTTTAGTTATTCCATCGCAAACGACCAATTTCGCCTTGTATTATTTTTGTTATTAGAAACTTATTTCTGTAGTTAGTAACATATTTTACACGATGATTGTGAAAAAGCAAACAATCACCAGACTTACACACAAACAGGGTTTTAAACAGCATTTTCTTGTAAGCGAGTACCTCTCCACACGAACTTACCGTTAATTCGTCAATGTGCTGGCCGATATTTATTTATTTTTATTACTCAACTCTTTATTTCCAAGGTTAATGCCACCATACGATTGATCTACAATTGTCATTCGTAGTTGATGATGCTATGCTCTTCTTTTTAATGTATAAATCATAGAAATGTAAACCAAAATAACCTGAAACGTACAAATACCGAAAAAACCGTATTTTTGTACAAAATTTGAATTTACAGAATTATTTAATCTTTATTATTTTTTTGCACTTCACAAAAAATGCAATGTTAACATTGCATTCGTTTACGTTACTGCATGTTGCTGTTCGTGCTTCCAGAATAAAGAACAAGGAAAGGAAGTCAGTGGACCAAATTATTATCTATTCTATCTATTACCTATTAATATTAATATATTCTATGTATGTGTATAATTATCTCAAAATAATTTTCATTCCATTTATTCTCTCCAAGTACGTACAATTTCAGTGCTAAAATATCACAATCTAATCAAAAACAAAATTTCCTTCACTAATCAATCAACTTTTGCATCATTTTCCGCATAACTCAACTTCAGTAGTATGTTTATAATTGTCATGAAAAAAGTCAAATTATTTTGATCAAAATATATTCAACATAAACACTTGGCGATGTTTTGGAGGTTGGATCTAGCAGAAATATTCAGTATTTGTAAACGTGTTCCAGTTAATGTATATACAAGAATTTTTCTCTGTCAGTTAAAAAAAACTAAAAAATTCCACCCAAAAAATTGAAGCGTTTTTTCCTTTGTAGAAACTCATGATTCCATCTGCATCCAATCTGCGCGTTTCAGTGTTACTTGCAGGACTCGTTCCATTGCACTGTGTTAGTGGCTGCTACAACAAAAATAATTGAAACCAGTGAGCATCTTAATTAGAGAGAATGTTTCATTTTAGTTATCATAAACCAAATGTCATGCAAGCAACACTCTTACCAATTTTTTTGACACAAAACGCTGCTGGAAACCGACAAAATGAGTGAATGTTGTGGTGGTGAAAGCAATAGTTCATCACGTTGCGTCAACAAATAAATATGAACGTTAGTTTTGTTGTTTACTTATTTTTCTAAGTATTCATTTTTGTGGCACACAAAACCATAGGTGAATGCTAGGCAGCAAACTTTAAAAAACCAGAAAAATTTGCATCTTGCTGTGAGATGACGAGTATTAACATAATGTCTCTTTAGAGGGAGTATGCATTAAATTATTCAATTAAATAGAATTTAGTTTAACAATTAACAATTAAAAAATAATAACAAAACTAGTCTAATCTTTCTAGTAGAATCTCTCTAGTTTTAACAGATCACGTCAAAGAAATGAATCTATAAAGACGATACTGCATTAATTTAGGATGGTTAGCTAGAAAATAGTTTACTCTATCGTCCTCTCTCCAACACCTAATGAATGATTATTTTTAGACAGCTTTTAATCTGCAAGTAGCAAGAGTGACCACAGTTGTAGAAGATTGAGCTTTTCTGTAAATTAATCAATAAACAAAATCTCTTCTCAACATCAGTTGACTTGAAGTAACAATTTAGTTTTTTTTCTTTTACAATTATGAGAAATCAACTAGTACTAGAACTAGAATAATATTAACATTCACCGAGTAAACTACTACTATTTAGCAGCATTTATCTAATTTGTAACACAAAACACCACACGACACCACTTAATGTAAATAGGTATAATCTGACTATTTACCGCTGCCATCTTTTTCTCTTCTTTCAGTTTCACTTAAGTCCCTCGACTCATCATCGCTAGAATTTTCTCCGAGTCTTTTTTATTTTTCAATGATTTTCACTCAATCTCACATTTCAAGGTCACTTATGACTTGTCCGTTTTTTCTCATTCTCCAAAGATGATTTCACAGGGTTGTCAACCAAATGAAGTCAATTTCTTATTTTCTTTTCTTTTTCATGATTCTTAATTTTTTCATGAGTGGAATATTAAAATAAGAGTAATTAACAAGTCACTTTTTATATTTGATTTCAATTTGTTTTCATTATTTTGTACATGATTGAGAAATTCTTGGTTTCTTTTCTTGTACCCGGTCCATCCCTTAAACTGCTCATTGTCAGTATGGATTTTTGCAAGTAGGAGAGTGATTTTTGAGCAATAGAAACACCCGAGTTGCAAATGGGTGGTTAGAAAATTACAAAATGCTTGAAATGGACTGAGTGACCTACTTTCTCATTGAGTCTTGTTATTTTACGATTTTCCCTGAAATTTATCTGGTGTGTGTATAAAGACGAAAATGTTATACACACTTTTGGGCATGCGATGATTAGTTGTGTATTTTAGTTGTCCGTCCATTCTTTTATTAGACCCATCTTATTCTATCATTATCTAGTCGTATGAAATTAGAATCTAATGAATAGCTGCAACTAGAAGTCTCTCAGTAGTACAATTCATTTAGAGTAAAATGGGAGAGAGCGATCGAACGTGGAAAAGAACCCACAAAGTCGGCCTCTCTCCCCATCACAGCTGTCTAATTAACTAATTAAACTAGTCGGATTTCTAATTTCTAAATTTGACACTAGTTAGAGGTAGTAGATGTAAACATTTCTCCTAGTACTTTGATGGACATGATCAAAAGAAAGCTCGTCATGGCTTGCTCCATCTATCTTTCAGTAGTTCACTCTGTAATTGCATTAGAGAAAAATCCCTCATATGAAAAATGATACAGGATGGAGTGAAAGGTCCAGTTTTGACAGACTAATATTTACTTAATTGCCGATAATTTACTGAAAACCGAATTATCCATAAAAACCTCGCACGGTGATTACAACATACTTGAGGTAAAAGAGAGGCAAAAATTGACACAAATTTGCAATGTTCGCATTTCTTCATTCTCTTATTGCATCATGATCACTCTGTCTGCGTGACAAATGAAATTATCGATTGTTTCGTAGCTCAACGCTGAAAACTTGGGCAGGCTGCAGACAGATTAAGCAATGAATTTACAAGGGTATACAAGGGTATTTTGATCCAAACCTCCAACGGCATAGTCAGTGAAAGCATCTGTTCCGTCGCACACAATAAAAAACGGCTTTACTCTAATACTACATAATGCGACTTCAATTTTCTTTGATGTCTCTTCTATAATGGTAGTTATAAATAATACTTCCAAGAATACGTCACCACATGTCGTTTTCGGTATTAAAACTAATTTTGTCGAAAATGTCAAAAACATGTTTTCGAACGAATAATCAACTAATGATAATAATCTGGTCCAACGGCTTCCTTTCTCGCTACGAATATTCTACGAATTTATAATCAGACTCTGATGATGGTTTTATTGTGCAGCAAAACTTTAAAAAATAATCTCATTTTCTGCGAAAAGGAGTTTTTCCTGAAGTATAATAACCGCGTTGAAATTGTTTGCTTATTTTGAGCCGCCTACTGTGAAAGTCAATTTTTTTCTCCATTAATGAGACTAAAGCACAAACTCGATGAGCGTGCTTTATGTTCCATTCGCAGTCTGCATTTTTGTTTTCGAATGACGCAGATGTGTCTGGAATAAGTTTTGCAGAATGCTATCAAACGAGTCTGATAAAGTAAAGAATTGTTTTTTGGTAAAAAATTGTCATGATTATTGTATTATTACTGTTACTGTTCTTATTATAATTATACTACATGTTCTTGTATTATTACTCTTTTTATTATTATTATTATTATTATCCATTTGCATTATTATTATCATTATTATGATTACTATTAATTATTATGATTCTCATTATAAAAGATGATTTTCGTTTATGATTTCTTATTCTCGTTCTTCTAATTAAATTATTCTGGTTCTTCTTTATGATTTCTTAATTATCGCTACAGCATTTTTAGTCATATTTTACTGTGTATCCAACAGAGCTGATTTATGATTCGGCATGTTGCCTTATTATGCATCCAATCTAAGTCAATGTCTATAAGTGTGACAATGTGAATTTTGTCAAATTTTTTCAGTGTTTTTCCATTCACTTATTTCTTACAAATTTCTTTTTGTGGCAATTTTTCTATCTATAATTGGCTATATATTTCAAAATCTACATTTGCAACTACATCAATTTTTTAATTCTTGAACACTGATACAAAAAAAGCAAGAGCAAAGCAAATAAGCAATTAAAAGCAGCAATTTTTCTCTATTCAATATTTCAAACTTCAGTTTCGTATTGATTGTTCATTTTTTCTCACTATTCTCATTTTTTATATCTACTATGTATATATATCTATTCTATTTATATACTATTCTGTCATGTATCCTTTTTAATCTTTTTATCGATTTTATTATCATTTGAGTTTCATTTCTCTATACGTCAGCAGCAGCAGCAAGCAGATAATTTTTGTTTTGATTTTTCAAGATTTTTTTACGCTATCAAATTACATATAAATACTCTCTCTCTATCTCTCTCAATGTTACAAAAAAATTAGCTCAGGAATAGACATAAAAACAAAAAAACAGAAAAACAAAATCCAAAAAAAAAGCGAAAAGAGAAAAAAGTAATAATCATATTTGAATGTGAAAAACTGTTTAACGTATTGTTAGGCGGCAAGGCTTCAACAGATTGGGGATGCACAAACGAAAGCCAGACTGTCGGAGGTAATAAATCAGCTCTGTTGCGTTCGTTTGTAACTCTATCTCTATTACCTCTCTATTTATTTTCTCTCTCTCTATCTCTATCTGTCGTTATTTTACTCTAATCTAATTCCTTTCTTCTTTTGTTCTTGTACAAACTCAATTTCTTCTAGCTGTTGTCATTTTTCGTCATCTTTTTAGCCAAAGAGAGAAAAACATTGGAAGGAACAGTAAGCGTTATAAATCGCCATGTCTCTTTTCATATTTAAATTTCAGATTCGTGTCGTTAATGCGTTCCGCCAGGGTCTCGACACTCGGTACGGTGAGCGAAGTAATCCATCCATTGCCGCAGTACTTCAGAAGCAAGCTTCATTGAGCAAACGACTCTCACAAACTTCTTCCATTGAGTACGCTGACAATTATCCGTATGAAGTGTCAGTTCCAGAGTTTGAGCGATTGTCATCCCGAAGCCACACGGAAACTGCTGTGTAGTCCACTCTAGTGACACGATCTAACATTACCTAAACTTAACTTAAAATTAACTTACGTCTACACCCAGAAACCTACCCACGTATTTTATCAAGTAAAAGATTATCTTAATGTTGCTAAATGAATTATAATCAGGGAGGAATTAGGTATTCATCAGATGGTATTTACTTATCAATCGTCGTGTATTATCACTGTGAACAGTAGCATTAGCGTAACTTTAAGGTATAAGATAAAATAGTTTAAAGAAAAAAAAGTATCAGGAACCATGCTGTCGTCAAGATAACATTGGTGAAAGATGAAACATCGAAAATTAAATGTCAAGGACTACGTTGTTGTTGTAACTATTGGTCACTGTTGTACATATTCTTTCCCATGAAAGATATTCTCTACTATTCTTTTATAGTACTACTGCCTTTACATACTAAAACAATTAAATGACGTACAGTAATAGTGAAATCTAATTCTATTAAGTAATTACGTGCAATTAGGTTTCCTTCCAAGTCGAAGGTCATGGAAACTAGTTTAATTCGTTACTTGATGTGTGTCTTCACACAGTCATAGTTCACATGTGAGTCATTTCATGTTCATGTTCAGTAGCGTAGTCAAGTTATTAGCCGTCAAGTAGACCCAAGCAAGCCAAACTAGAAATGTGCAACGACTTTCACGGAGCGTTGAAAGGTGAAAGTAAACCAAATGAAATATTATCTACAGGTAATAAAATCTTGTCCTGGTTTTTGCCGTTGTTTCATTCTTTTAAACCATTTTTGTCGAGATGGTGCTCAGGAAAACTTTTCGATGACTTAATCTGTGCAGTAGTGGCACGTCTCGAGAAATAAATTTATGCACACTTTTCAGAATTTATCTCTAGCCTCGCTTCTTAGACTTGTTTCATGTCTGAGCAAACTTGATATTTAATGTTTTTATATTCAATTTCTCTCACTGTAATATAAAAATAAGTTTGCAGAGTTTTAGGGTGTTTTGTAAGGAAAACAGTAAAACATATTTATTTTACACGCAATATGATCAAGTGGTCAAATATAAAAATGTAATAGCCGCAAATTGTTATACGTAAAAAAAATACCTCATTGTTCGGTAATCTAAAAGTGTAGCGACTATTTTAAGCATCTATGCTGATATTTTACTCCAAAGAAAAGACGTTATCAACCGTAGGCAATGATTCAGTGTTGAAGCCTAGCAATACTTAACAAACTGTTGCGAGTATTTTAGAATTAGATATTTTAAGTACTGAAAGTATAGCAGGATACTCCTGGTTATCTGTTGTTAAATTTACAAAGGAGTAAGAGCAGGGCAAGCCTACATCATGTTACTTCTCTGACAGCAAAGTTTTTTGAAACAAAGTGGTGTAGGTTTGACGTGGTCTTACTTGACAGAGTTACAAATTTGATTGGCACTCCCTACTATTAATTGCTGGCTACTCCTCCTCTTCTGCTAACATAACAGCACAAAAAAAGAACAATTTCATTTCCATATTTTTGTCGCCGTCTGTTCTCAAGAGAAAGCAAATGTTCCCAGGCTGCATTTATTAAACTACTGCATATTGCAATTCTTCTACCATTTTGTGGTCGCTAGCTAGAGAGTTATTCGCTAATTAAATTAGCTACTATCGACGAAAAAAATGTGTTTGACGGAAGTGTGCTTTGTTGAGAAGAGATTCTCATCTTACCTTACTTTTGCTCGATTTCGCAATTAGAACGCCTTAACATGAGTGACAGAAAGTTGACGTTGAAACTAGAAGGGGCAAGACCCTGACAATTCACATACGTATTCTAAATAGCAAGTTTTCAAGTAAACTACGATCAGTTGCTCTTTTCAGTCCAACAATAAACTCTGTACAGACATACAACAAAACCATTTACCTTTTCCAGGGAGTAAAACTAAGAGAAAAGTTTGCGTCGTCTGTATCGTCACGTTATGTAATTATTACAAACTATAATCAATTATTAAAAGTCTAGACTACGATTAGAAATACATCCTCTTCTATTCTGATAATATTTTAAAAGGTCACTACATTACATAACTATGAATATTGTTGTTGCGATCCAAAGCTATTTTTATATTAAATAAAATAGACAGAAGAGAATAATTATTAAGGGAAGAAAAGATATTTATGAATCATTAGGCAAAATAGGCGTGCGGACTAGTTTTTAAAGGGTTGTTAGGACTTCAACTTGACTACTACAAGAAGTAGCGGCAGATTACCTTCGAGTGTGACTACGAAATTTAGAGAGAAATCAAAATAAACGAAGTGCTTACAGATTACAATCATCCAGTATTTTGTAGATGTGACCGACCACCTGAGCGGAGAATAAAAACCCAGGGAAGATTTTGTAAAACATAAGATAAAAAATACAATATGCAACGAAAATCTGATAAGTTTTGACAAATCTACCAAAAAAATGATACGATTTTTATTATTCCTACTACATGTGCGATACATGGATAATGATAACTGTAGCGTTGTTGTGATGTCTGATGAGAATGAGGATGGAGTGAAAGCAGCGATAGTAGCAGTCCAGACGTATTGTACCAAGTGAGAGCCATACTATTATTAATTAATTATCAATTAAGAACATTGTCATTATGTTGGCGATTTTCCGTATTGTGTACGTGAGTCAAGTTTTAGTGCGATTCAAAAAAATCTTCTATGCAATTTTCACGCAAATAAATAAGATCAGCAACTAAAATGGAAGCAAAAAGCAAAATGAGGCAATCGATCCGCATTTTTTTAAACTAAGGATAGACCAGTTTATTTGCCTAGCTAGACATTCTTAGAGCTCTTATCACCAACGCAAACAATAATCAGTTTATACTGCTTTTCGGAACTATAATTTTAATCTAATTAGTTACTAGACTACTATTACCAATATTAAGGTACTTAAATACTACTGGCAAGTTAAAGGCATACGATATTAAATTTTAAGCAGGACAAAAAAAAATTATACCGCATCCAAGTAAGTCTAAGTTATTCTGTATAACTCTGCAAAAATGCTCTGTATTAATCAGGTATTATTAATTATTAATTATTATTACTATGGAACTATCTGAAGACACGAAGGACGTTTTCGTAGGAAGCATTAAACATCGATTTCTCGAATACCTTAACTAGGTAGGATTTTGTTGCGTATTTAATACAGAAACTAGGAGTAATTAATAACTCAATAATAGTGTTGACAGTTGAAAGCGTTAATTGAAATGTAAATACAAGGATAAGTTTCATGGAGGTGAAAATGGAAAAGAAAATTATGGCGAGGGAGGTGGAGGCAGACTGTAGTAATTTTTACAGGCATTAAACTAATAATACATGAGGACTTTATTATGAAAATTTTCAAAAGTAAGGAAATTACTAATTAGGGGAGGCGAGTGCAAAACAAAATCTCTATCTACCTTACTAAAAAGCAACATGTAGGCTGAAGTAGTGGGTAAATTAAACTAAGCGTCTTAATACGTCTTTAAGAGTTATGATAAAGCATTCTGTAATATTGATTACAATGGCTAAATTCAAAAGGGATAGACTACTACGAGTTAAATATTCTAACTGATTCATTTGATTACGACTTGCCAGTTGAGTTCGTCGACGAGGAAAACAAAGTCAAGCGTTTTACTATCGATCGATACGTATTTGAAATACCTAACGTACCTAGGAAGACAAACCATTATTATTTTCAACAAGAAGAACATGATAATAATAAAGCTAGTGAAGTAATGATAAATTTAATTACCTAAAGTCAAGTTACACTGTTTAAGAGTATTTACGACTACTGATGTTTTCAAAATGGTACTATTAGGGTAAAGCATGGACAGATAGTAATTACATTAATAATAATTACATTTTAATTAATTAACCATAGTCATAAAGGTTAGATAGTTTATACAGGTTAAACTTACAAGACAGCAATGTTTTAGCAGGATTTGCATAATTGTAATATTTAACAACACAATATTGTTACTATTCTCATTATGATTTTCGTTAGGTTCCCAGCAAAGTTACAGAAACCCCTTTTTTAGGTTAGGCGAGATAATTAAATTTGATTAGACGACTTGTTACTTGTTGCCGTTTCTTGTTGAAGGTAATTCTAACGGATATCAGTTGTATAATAGCACGTTAATTTTTTAAAACAAAATTATCACGTTGAGCATGACGAAAATAAATGCGTGCGAAGAATGTGACGAATATTTATTATGAGTATTTTCATTTTCATTGCCATTTTATTATTGTTGACTTATCGTTAATTATCTGGTACTTAATCAACATCTCTGCGTCGATCGCCACATTACAGTACGTCAAAATGTGTTGATAAAATATAAATGCTAAATTATTATCATACTACAAAAACAAACTGGAAATATTCAAGAATACAAATTATTAATTTAATAGTAGGCTATACAAAAGTTTTACAAAAGTTGTCAATGAAAAATATAATTATTAATTATTATTATTATGATTATTATTATGGTTATAATTATAATTATTATTGACGATGATGTAGATGTGAAAATAAAGAGAAAACGATTCTTAAAAAATAGCTACGCTTTACTTTTCTTTTACTTCACCCTTTTTCGCAGATTCTCACATTATTTCTGGACAACGAAGCGACGATGAAAAACGACAGTTTGCTGGGTGATGGATTAGTTAACTAGTTTAATTATGACTATCAGAAGGTGATTAAGTATACTTTATAATACAGAAAATGCATGCATAATTTGAGATAAGTTTTGAATTGAAGAATAAATAATTCTGTTGTTCAGTAAAAAGTATCACAAAATGACAGAATAATCGACGATGAGAATTTGGTGGTCGACTTGAGAAAAAAAAAGATCCGGTACCAACTTTTCCTGTAAAGTTGACATGTTCTGTTGAATGAAATGGATTTTTAATTTTGAAGTCATTTACAGCTATACTACGACTTGCTTTTGCATGAATGGGCCAAATCTCACCATCTGTCACGTGGCTAATCGGATATAATTGAATATTATTATACCATATTGATTTCAAACAGGATTTGTCAAAGGAAAAAATCAAGCTTTTGGAATAACCGTCGAACAGGAACGAGTCAATTTGTAGTGAAAAAATACACCACATTACATTAACAAGGACAACTCTCTCCGAGAGGAACGAGACGAAAGTGATTGGTAGAAAGCTGGTGTCGTCAGTTTCACATCTTTCCAAGTCGCCTCACTTCTCTCGCACACAAAAAAACATCCTGCAATGACATCCACATCGACACATCAAATAAATAAAATATGCACACTTTGACCCATATTTTCATAAGTTTGTAAAAAAATCGTTACACATGTAATATGGCAAATAAAATAGAAGCGTAGCAATGAAAATTAAAAAAGCAGAGCTCAACTCGTTTTGCAACAAGAAATGCAATGGCGGCGGTGGCAGCAACAACACAACTTTAACAGCGATGGTGCACACACTTTTTTCTAAAAATGCCGATATATAAAATGTCGTTTCGCTTCCCACCTTGTGCGCTCTATACAATTTCTCTACTTTTTTTTAATGTACACCATTTTATGGCTAGAACGACTTTTGCATAATGATAATTATAAGGTGGCACACAAATACTGCTCTTACTCTTAAAAAATTACCAGATAATATATGAGCTCCACTCTTGTCTCTTTCTCTGCTGCTTTGTTGTCGATGCGGATTTTCTCGTCAAAAATTTGCAAATCGTTAGTTAGTTAGTATTAATGCAGTAGTGGTGTACTTGGTCGTATAATACGTAGCAGTTGATTCAATTCATCGTGCTGCTCCATCAGCGTTGTCAATCGTCATGCATGATTCGATTCGTAAGTGGCTGTCATTTCACTCAGTTTCATCAGCGCAATGGCAACAGGCCGACAACAGGTAAGCCAGTTTTTCTGCTTCCTCTTTCTTTCTTTTTTTAATCATTTCGAATGAATTGTAAAGTATAACAGTCGTTTTTTTCTTCGTCTTTGCTAATATTATGCGTATCTACTATTGACATTGGAGCCGCGCCGCGCAGTTCTATGTTTCACTCGTCATTCACTCGCAGAGCAGTTATTTCTAAGCACACGCAAAGCTCGCTGAAAATAATAGAAAAGAATAATTTTTCAATGTCATGAGATAATAATTGTAATGTTGTATAATTGAAAAAACACTTTTACACCATGACGAATTCAGCCACATTTTTCGAGTGTCAGTGGCACTACTAATTTTTGAAAGTGTCCATTAGTATGGGTTTCCCGTCGTCTTCGGCATCAACATTCGAGCAAAAAATATGACAACGGATAATATTGTTAAGATACATGTTGCGATAGTATTTTGGTATTGATACCGGTAGTAACCGCAACCACTACGTACACGTATTTAAGAGTTACGAGGAGCAAATATTTCGCAAAAGGCAAACCCAATCGTTTTCGAGTGTTATGAGATGAAACCACCTAAAAAACTTGGCTGTAAATCCACAACGAAAAATATCACAAAGGTGATAATAATAATAATGAATTTGAAGTTCATGAAATGAAATATTCATGGGCTCTAATAACAAAGGACACAAACTCGTCATTCCTGAAAGCCTGTATGAAAGGAGTGAAAATTCAAGCGTGGGATACCTACAGCTCCATTAATAATAACAGCAATAATAATGGAGGTAATGATATGATAACTATAAATATGGATTACACACCCTAGCAGAAAAAAATGGTAGCAAATATTTTTCCTATAGCGAAATGAAGCTGCATATTTTTGCGTAGTCATAATAATAATAACACAAGAGTCGTTTTAAAAGTTTGTTTTACTTTATTTTATTTCACAACAAATGCAAACTGGTTCTGTTGAAAAGACAGAGAAAATAGCGTGGATTGCGAATACCTTCGTGTATTATTAATACACTGCTACGGGGCTGTCTTAGACTTTTAAGAAGTGGAGAAAAATGCATTATTATGATTATTTTAACAATATTGAAAAATGCTCGCTTGGCTTTCTTTGTACCGGAGACCAGAAAACAATTATTGCAATGGCAGGTAGCTGAGAATTCGAAGAAGTCAGTCGTAATGAGTAAGCCTCATCAGGCGTCGTTTTTTGCAAAATTAACATTATGATTTTTTTCTACTAAAGCAGGCTGGTTTTTACTGGCAGGATACAAAGAATGGGAATCGGAAAGGATCGGTTGTTGTACTTTTGTTGTGCGTGCCTCGTTCAACCGTCCGTTTGTTACAAATACAATTCACGGTCTCCTCCTCACCCTTGGGAGTAGTGACTTTGGTGAGCTGGCTCAGTCTGAATGTTGTCTGTGGCTTTTTTCTCATTTACCACGGAAAATGATGTAAGATTGTTGTTACTCACACTCAACTCACTCACACGACCGTCCAAGATACTACTACAATAGTAGATTTTTTTGGCAGATGTGGCACTTCAGTTTTACTGCTGTCGAAAGCCACAAAAGAGTATAGCGTTTATCGTCCATCCGTTTTTTCTCGTAATCCTTTACCTTTTAAGCTGTGCAACACTATTTTAAGCATGACACAGAATCATTCCCTCATCAGCTCGGAAAGTCTCAGCTAACCTCAACTCAGCGAGTCCGTCGTAAACCTCGATAAAATAACAGCAATCAATGGTAATAATGACGGATGGATAGATGATAGATTTGATGATGTTACTTTAAGTAGAACCGTTTCGATGCCCTCACACTGTCGCATTCCCTACGCTTTATCTCACAAGTTACAGCGTACGGCAATCACAAGCAATTCTGCAGCTGCGTGATCGTGAATAAAATTCACGAAGAAACCTTGATCATTCCGCCGATGCGGGATCACGATGATGATCATGATTAAGTAAGATGATGAAACGTTGTTTGACTTTGATTTGCTTAAAGCAACCTAAGCTAAATAATACTAAAAGCAAAGTTAGCAGGAACTCTGTACTTACACATCCGTCACATTTACTTACCAATAAAAATCCGTGAACGAGCATGTCAAATACTTTTAAGAATAATATTTAGTCTTTGTTGCAGTTGCTGAATGAAGACAATGAAGAAATCTTAACCAAATTTACTACTGATCATTATGACGGCTATGCAACACAAACATGCAATAGCAAATGTTTTTGGTGGAAGTTATATCTACGAAAAGCTCATTATTATCATTATCATTGGTTTCTCTCTCAGGTTTAAGGACAAAGTATTGCCATTACCCATCGACTGCATAAAAAAACGAAGGGAGGCAGACAGAAAAAAGAACGGTCAAAAAGACAACGCTCTGGGGTGGGGGACGACGGGAAAATGTTTTGTTACTTACTACTACTACATGCATCTAAATCTAAAAGGAGTTTCATATTACGTGAAAAGTGTGTAGAGAAAAAACATTCAACTTAGCTTCTTCCGGTTTTTTATGCTCGCCATTAAAAATTGTCAGAAAATAAGCTGAGTGTTTATGTACATACCTAAACGTAAGAAAGAAAGAGGGAAAAAACAGGCGTTCACATTGAGAAAGGAAATTACTTTGCTCTGCTCATGCCGTTTTGCAGCGTCACCATCACCGCTGTACCACGACCACGTATCTACATGGCACAAAACAATCATCAACAGCATCGTCTTCATGATTGTCGTCGTCGGTCGACCAAACGTCAAGAAGAAGGAGGCAAGGAAACAATGAAAACTGAGATTTGTCAATGCAATGTCAGAGCGTAATAAAATAAAAATGAAATAAAATTCAAAGCGGCCGTTGTGGGACACCAATGACATTAAGATTTTCCGTCTTTGAAAAAAGTCACTCTGTGTAAGAAAAAAGAGAGAAAGAAAGAAAAGAGGCCTTGAGAATTGTGTTAGGTTATCAGAGTGAACGCGAAACGTGAATCTCTTTACTTTACCTCACCTCTTTGGTGCATACTTAGAGTCGAACAATGCAAGAGCCTGATTCTTTTGTCATCTCGGTCACTTGCATGAGAATGGATTGGAATGTTTCACTGCAAGCAAATCGCAGCACCATGATTCATCGGGATGAATAATAAGAGAATTTATAACGAGCAAATGATGACAAAAGGAAAAGATTGTCTTAGGCCAGAGGCCAGACAACACAAACTGAGAGCAACAAAGCGATTCAAGGATTTGGGCTGATCCAATAACACTCATTCAACTCAACCCTTGCCGTCAGCCGAGAATGGGTTGAAGGAGTTTCCTTCCATTTTTAACTCTTTCTTTGAATTTTCCTCTGCTAACCATTATCATTTCATTATCGTTTGGTTCATAAACAGCGGACCATCAACACTGCCTTTGCCTTGATTGAATTCTCGTCAATTGAAAATTGTGACGAGCGTGAGGCGACAGAGTGAGAACGAAACCTCAATCAATCAGGAGCGGAGCGCTTCATAAGTCGCAGCTTCTCGCCTTAGCGTTTGCATATTATTTTTAGAGGATTCTTGATTCATTTCATGATCATTTCAAACTGCTGGCAGGCATTTTTCCTCTTTGTGATGCAAATGTGGAAAAGACATTAAAGCGTTTTGTGCATCATATTTTGACATATTTAATGTGTTTTGTTGAAATAATGAATGGATTTTCCTCTCTCTGCATGCATCTCTCTCTCATGTTCAACTTCTCTGTGAATTTTGTTTGTTGGCTGTGTTCATGAGTAATGCGGTAGAAATGAGCAAGGAACGTGCTTTTTTGTTATTGTCAACTGCGGCGACTACCGTGTTTATGTGTGGAGCAACCAACTTTTTACCGTTTGCTCCTGATAATGTTCACTCGCAACCCTCCCTTGGCTTCGAAAGCAATTCCTTCTCGCCTGCATGACGATTGTGATCTGTGCGACGACGACGTCTCTATGAGTGAGCAGGGTTGCAGATGAGATGCTCCTGCTTTCGCTCAAGCTGATGACCAAGACCGTGGCAGGAGAGCTTTTGGTCGAAGCCAAAGAAAAAGATAACACGGAAAAAACCAAGGGTGAGCAAATTTATCCTTGGTGGAGAAACCCTGTCAAACTCAAATATCTCGCCTTGGACTTGGAGTATATAATATATAGGGAAATGCCCAAATATGACATTTTGACCTTGACATCATTTTCCTTCCCGGTCCTCTCCTAATTACCCTTAGAGTTAATTATTCATAAAGCGTCATAATTTGTCTTACCATAAAAAATAATGCCGGATTTACATAAACTAAAAATACATAGCATTAACAATGTTTGTAAAATTTAAAATTGAGATTTATCTAAATTTGCTGAAAATATTTATAAACATTTCACTATTCTATAAGGCACTGAAATAGCAATGAAAATGAAAAAGTTTATGAAAAGCGTTTTGAAAGAGTAGTGCATTATGGAGATTGATCAGATTTCTGAACAAGATCTCACCTCTGCGTGCGATGCGTGTAAGGAAAACTTTTACATTCTGTTATGTACACATTCTCTGAGACACGGTATTTTGAAGGCAACAATGTTGTTTCACGTTGCTGTTGAAAACTTTGTTGCGCATCTACCTACCTACTACAAAGTACAACAAACATAACAAACCTAACATCTACTAAGTAAGAGCTACACAGCTACGACAAGATTAGGGAGAAACTCGGTACTTGGTGTTGTTGAGTATTCCCCATGAAACTCGAATCATCATCGAATCACATCCTAACCATAACCTAAGCATTTCCAACAAACGATTACCTAAAGACATGCGATGTGAGTACATGAAGTTTCATTCGTCATCCTCTCTTTTGCATGCTGAGCACAGGGTTGCTCTTCAAATATGAAAACTCTGAAAATACTCTCAATGTATAAATGACAGAGGCGAAGGAAAAAGGAGTTAAAGTTAAGGTCTGCGTGTAAAAAATATAGCGACCAGAATTTTGCACAATGCTTTTCAAATACACAGGAGCAGCAGTCACTTACTTTTTACTCACTTTTAGTTAGTTTACGAGCCACATAATAAAATCCTGCTTGGTGGTGAAGTGAAACAGTATTTACTCACTCACTCCAATTTTTTCCGAGCTTTCTCAATGTGTCTTTTCTGTGTTTGTTATGTTATACCTTGCTAGCCTCATACAAGCCTAACATAACAACATCTCGTCATAACATAACCCTATCGTTTCTTTCTTTGCAGAGGCAATGGAAATGCTAATGTAGTATTTCCCTTCAACATTATTGCATTTTCAACTTGAGAGGACTTTTTTCACTTTAGTTATCAACTCACTCAGCTCGATTCCATTACTACCACCACTACTGCTACGTCGTTTCCTTACTCTGCCTTTTTGCTTTTGTATACTGAAATTCTCTGTCAAAGTTAAAATCGACAGAGAACATCACACCAATACCAACATAGCACAGAGGCAAGGAGATTTTGACTTTTTTCATAGTCACTTGAAACGAGTGAAAAAGGAAGAAAGAGCGGAGCTGTAGCCTTTATTAATAATCCTGTTGCTGTCGGTTCTCAGTCTCTGTCAGCCTCCTCTCCGTTTTTTTCTCCTTTACATTTTACATACAATGATTATCATTACAACATTTTTATTTACTCTTTCCTTCAAAAAGATACCATGCACAAGTGGAAAAGTGACATTTTTGTCATAAATTTGACATTAGAAACGGATCAGTATGAGTCGCGAGGAAGACGGATGTGAAATGTAAATAAGTGCTACTTACCAACTTTACAATACAACTCAACTCCTTCCTTGTAACTTGATTTCAAATTCAGTGAAAAACGTCTCTTAATTCATGCTACATACTAAAAATAATCGCTCGTAAAAAAATCTCATTTTGAGCTAGCGGCGTGGCAAATTATAAAACGGTAATGTGAGTGAACAAAGACTTAATTTGTGTGTGTTAAATTTGTTCATATACGGAGTTAATGTACGAGAGGTAAGAGTGACCAAGTTTCTCTGACAGTTTTCTCCATGCATGTCACAGTGCAAAAGTAGTGCAAGTGCAAAGACGATGCCATGACACATCGTCATTCTACAGGAAACGTTTAACTGCTGGAGAAGAGAAGTGACCGTAAAGTAACAGCAGAGACAGTTGGTTTTTCTTGTAGTCAGCGATGGTCATTGTCGTCTGCGTCATCACATTGTTATTACCGCTATCATCAGCATCATAAAAATTTCCAAATCCTGAAGGAAAAGCGATGGACGAATGGCAGTGAAAAGGCGACTCACAAGGCAAGGAAGGGAAGGGAATCGATTGAGATCGCTGGCTGCAAATTATTGGTGAGACGACGATTATTATGATGTTACGTTACTGCATTTGTACATGACTCATCGGCATCAACAAATTTTTGGAAGATAATAAGCACGACCGAACATCAACAACTCGTCATCATTTTGAAAAATGGGCTCTTTTCTCATTCCTCTTTACTTTTAGTATTGTCTTGAAATCTGCACGCGGTGGATGTGGATTTGTCGAAGATTCTGGGAGAGCTCCGCAATCTTCATATCAGTCGAGTAAATCTATTTGCACGACGCGTTTTTTATTTATTACCAAATCCTGCAATTCCAACTAAGGCTAAGTTAAGGCTCTGAAGAATAAAATTCATACATAAAACACTACGACCGCGACTGTGAGTTGTGTTTTTTGAGCTCAAATTTTATTACTTTGAGGCAAAGTGCTTCTTCAATTAAATACAACTGTACAAAATAAAATGGTGAGCGGCATCAAGCAACGTCATGTAACCGTAGCTCACTTACCTTTCGTCACACGTTAAACAATCAAAGTACATCTTTCACATTGGGTTTTCGTTTCGAAATTAATCAGTTGGAGCAACTTGAAGAAGACTAATGGTTTCGAGTGGAGCGAGTCATACTTTCGCAAGCACGCTGCTAATCAAATAAATTAAGTGCAGAACCGTATTTTTCTACTTTTTCTACATTTCTATGACATTTCAAGCAATTAATCAACTTTGAGGATTTGGCATAGAATTCATGAGGGAGTGAGTGACAGCAAGTAATTTTGGCGCATTATCTAATTAGATTAGCAAATGTAGAAAATCAACACAAGTGCTTTGTGAATTGTCTCACCTCGAACTTATTCAAATGAAAATACGACGAACGAAGACTAGACTTACAATTAGCCTTCCATCCATTCATCATCGACGTCCCATTTTTATATTTATGTAATGTCAATGTAACGTCATTCATCATTTCATCCAATACTACGTACGACTAAACTGCCTCTATCGAATTACAAAACAAAGTCTGCTTTTGCTACTACGTCACTACTACCACACGCCACATTTTCTATGTACAAAAATAAACATTTTTCTACTATGTACAACATTTTCTATGCCAATTCGAAGAATTTTCATGTGTGTTGTTTGTTGTTACTGTGAACTTTTTTCAACAAAATAATTGGTCAGTTTCAAACCAAGAAATGTTAAACTCAGCTTCAACTCCTAACAACGAGAAACGACACGTCGACACGAGTTTAGTAGTTTAAAAATCATGCGTCTATCTACAAGTTTCAATTGACATGAATTAACTTGTTACAGTTTGTTACTTCGTGTGGGACCAACTCAATTCCAATTGAAATAGTCTGATCTTATACTGACTTGAGCTGAGCGTTCCAAACGACATGCAATCAGGCACAAATTGCAACAGATAGTACTAAGTAAGCAAGCCAAGTGTTCGTTACATTACTACAAAAAAACTCTTTTTTTAAAGCCAGTTCCAGGTTGTGGACAAGTCACGAATTTTCTCAAAATTATTTAGAACTTTCATACTTGAGCTAGAAGACTGTCATTTTTAAAGTTGTGCAAACATTAAATTTTGCCAATACACCAAAATCGAAACGTAATTTAGCGTAAAACCGACCATTTTTTTGTACCGGAATATTTGATATCACCGTGAAAGTGTCTCACGCGACACTCTTCAGTCATGTCAGCTAAGTCACACCCAGCATTCATAACAGCAACCTGAACTCATCTTCACTATCTCCAGGTAATGTTCAATAAATTCATTTTTTTATGCATTTACCGTCATGGAGCTTGAAGAGTCGGCTTGGCCATGGGTTATCCTCCCTCACTTATCTTAGTGTGATAAGCACTCAAATTTGATAACGTTTGTCATTGTTCTACATTATAATTTGCATGATTTGCACAAGATGTGGAGCAGTATGAATTAAATATATATTTAAATAGAAACTTAATTGCACAGTTGGAGTAGAATTGCTTTATTATTGCATTGTCAATTTCCAATTCCCAATCCCATAAACCGGATCTCAGAATCGCGATACAACTCTAGCCATATTTAATGGTAGATCTTACATTGCACGGTTCGTGATCCGACGACACGTTGACATTAATTTGCATATGGCACATGTGCCTCGTGATTCGTGAAGATAAAGACGTATTAAACCGTGGCTTATGTTTTGTTTACTTTGAGACGTACGCCTTCCGCTATCTCGTCGAGAATCTAAGTAAAAATGAAACAAACTGAAATAAAATCCTTAATGTATGCGCCTGAGCGAGCGAAGACGAAAGATAAAAGAATAAAATGCAAACATAAATACAATAAAAACAAACATTTTGCTCATGCAGCATGCAATATTATGCAGATTATTTTATTATTGCACATAATATGCTCTATATTAGCTTTTTACCACCTCGGCGTATCGTTTCGTTTCGTTTTCATGTTTCACATTTGCACATTTTCACATAACCGTGCCGCAGAGATTGCTCTATTTTGTTGCCTTTTTATTATTATGTGCTAAAATGCGTGTTTACAGCAGTCTTCGCATATTTTACAGCATGTAGAGCAAGATGAGAGTGGCGAGGCGATAGACGCAGCGTTCCATGAAAATGTTTACCTCTGTTAATTTTCTGTATTGAATTGCGAACCTAAACTGGGATAGATTATTGCAAGCGAGCTAGAAATAATTATTGTTCCGATTTTGCATTTCAATACATATGTATTAATAAAATATTACTAAAACAGCTCGCAATTAATTTATAGGAAAGGAAGCCAAAGACAATGGATGTCTTTATCGCAAAAATCACATTGATCATTGATCAGTGTGCAGACCAGTTTATTTTTCATTACACTTTGTAAGACTCTTGCAATGCCAACAGTGAAACAAAAGGAGTTTTTCGTTCAATATGAACACATGTCAAGGGATATTAATATGCATTTCAAAGACAGGGGAAGGGAATAATGAAATATGTACTTTGTTTCATACATTATTTAGAGCTTCGCTGATTACACTTTACTTGAAGTAACTAACTGCATGAGTCAGACCAACTTAGTCGAGCATATCACTCGTTAACTGTGCTGTTAGACATTTTTACATTTACTTACTTGCTTACACTGACTGAGTAAACTTTGTTTGATGGAGTTATGAGGAAGATGAGGTGTGATCACATCACTGATCACTCATTCACGAGCATACATTCATACATTTCAAAAATATAACCAGCTTGATTTTTATATTTGACTTTTTAAATACACCTGTAGTATTTACAAAGTTACTGCTTTGCTATACACAACCTTTTTATTTAGCTCTGAAATGTTGAGCTCGACTGAACTTCCTAATTTTAAGCAGCAAGTTTACCAGAGTATTTACAATTAATGTAAAGTGAAAAAGTTAGGTATTTACAGTTGGTAATCTCATGGTAATGAAAATTATGAAGGATTTATAGGTAAAACCTACAAAACAAAAGTCAGTCATTCAGATAAAAGGCGATGTATTGCAAGCGCTGAAAAAAGGTTTTTGTGGCGAGTAAATCAAGTTAAAAAATAAGATAAGTGAAAAGAGAGAGCGAGATAAGAAGAAAAAAAACACACAACAAGCTAAAGCACAGCAGCAGCATCTCGTTGTAAATTGAAACTGTGAATTCGTTGACAGACTCAATGAACACTGTCGAAAATGGATTTAACCAAAATTTCTCGCTCTTCTCTCCTGTCAAATTTTCCTTCTGCTTCTACTTGCTTTGCTACCATTACATTTGCATTGCGTCATTAATAACAGTTTGCAAATGAGTGGCTTAATCTTTTGCATTCGAGTCGCTTTGAGGCGTGTATAATTAATATAATTTCACTTAACACTGCACAGTAATAAACTAAATTACGCATTTAAATCTCTCCAACTACTGACTACTGCGTTGCCCCGTGTTTTTCGGCGAGGTGTACAAATTTTGTTTTATCAATTAGTGGTCTATGACAACCCTTGATTTCTGGGCGGACTTTGTAATGTTAAAAATGTAATTACACAATTGAGCACAGAGCAACAATTATCGTGCTATACTCAATTAACTAACTATCATCAATTCAATATTACGACGTTACTGTTAATGACGGGCTGTAAATGTCTAATGATGATAATAGTGGCATCCATGTAATAGTATAATGATAATCTTCAGAAAAAAACTAAAAAGGAACACTTGGTCATATAAATAATAATCGAGATTCTAGACAGATGACTATCCATTATTTATCTGTTTACTTCACAATTATAGAGAAAAAAGATTGTTTCACAGTCGTCAGTCATCCTTCATAACTCACGAATAATGGCGTCGTCCCTTGAAAAGTAGAATAGAATGAAACTCATCTCTGCATAAAAACAGAAATGAAAAAAGGAGATAAAACGGCTAAATCAATAAAACCGAGGATAAATGTGTGTCTATGTCTATCTCTACAACCATTATAATAACTCAGTCGTTCCCGTTCTATTGTATTGTATTGGGCACACTACAAACGGACATTTTGTCTCTTATCAAGTTTTTTAGTCGTTGTAAAAAACTGTTTCTTATCCGTTCATAACGTTCATCTCACTCATCATCGTCATTGCATGTAGAATTGTTCATAAAGGCACAAAAGTGGTCACAGATAGATACAATGGAGGAGAGTTATAGAAAAAAGCGAACACCGAGAGAATGATTGTCATAGGTATTTACACAATACAATACAATATAATAAGAGCAGCAAACTTTTTCAAAATACTACAAAACTGCAGACCATTTTACACCACGATTTTTGTCAATTTCCTATGCTCTTTACTGATTCTATATAAAGTAGGAATATCTCGTGCGAGTGAGTCAGCGTCACACTGCTCCTGTTATCTCACTTGTCTCACGTTTTTATTTTTGTCTTTCTTCGTCATAAGAGAGAGATGTGCTCTCAAGCACAAAATATGGTCACCACCACCACACCGTGTGGCAATTGTTTGTTCTTTCAGTTCTTGTTAAAAACAGACAGAAAAGATATCTCATCCATTGCCAAAACGTTCTCATGATTATTTTATTATTTTATATTATTTTCCAAGCTTTGCATTCGTCTCCATTACAATGCGAGATTTTCTTCGAAAAGTAAAGTGCAGAAGAGTGGCTAAGGACGAAAAGATGAAAGAAAAAAGTAAAACTCTTTTTTTCACTTTACTCATCCTTTACTCATGAAAAAGTGTCATAGTCAAAGTGAGAAATTTTTTAGTGTGACGATGGGATTGACGCGGATGAACAATGCTTTTGTCATTTTCATTCTTTGCAACAATCAAATCACTTATTTCAATGTGCCATTTTTAACTTGGTCGTTGATTATTCATGTTTATCATGACATTTTGTATGCACCACGTCGTATCGCTGCCCCTTGCCTGCGCACATGTAAAATAAAAGGAAAATAAAATATGTAAAGAAGAAGACAGCGCAGCGATTCGATTCCCTTGCGCTCGTAAAACGATTAGGAAATTGTGCTATAAAAATTGGCAGCAAATGAAGAGATTGTTTGACAGATTTCAGGCAGAATGTAAATTACCTTAAGTAGTACACCACGAAATAAATAATGAGGATTTATTATGGGACGTAAAATGGAAATAAAACTTTCCTGTCACAAAAATAAAACAAAAAATTATAGGTACTTACTTACACGATGAAAATAAAAACTTCTACATTAAAGTTCATGCAGTCAATTTTTCAAGTCTCAGCTCAGCCTGAACTGAGCCTGAACGAGCTAAGGTGAACTGCGTGCTTACTGAAACAGTCACGTTTCTAAACCACAACATGAACTGAAGTCAGTCAATGACTGCAAACAATAATAGCATTTTCTTTTCGAAATTTTCAAACTCGATTTTGTTCTTTCTCCGGTGCTGAGAAATTAAGGGAAGATTTATTGGGTTGAAATAGGCAGTTTCATTATCATCAACATCGTTTCTCAATTAAAAGAGCGCAATGCACAGTTGCCTCTGTCAATCTTTATCTGACTGACTTCTCTGACATTTGCCAGCTTGTCCTTCCTCTGAATTGAAGTTCTTAGCAGAGGTTAAGTTAATTATGCCATGGCACGTTCTACATACCACTTTGAACGTATTGAATACCTCGATCTGCATTCTTTATCTTTTATTACTGTCTGTGAGACAAAGACTAAAGAAGTAAATCAAATCAAAGCATGTAAGAAAAGAAGCCCGAGCAAACCGACGAGAAAAAACGGAAGCCGAGTCTGAGTGAGTTTTTAGTAGACCTTTGCAGGTAGTCGAGTCACAAGTTATCTAATTAATCAGTTGCTGTTAAGACGACTGTTGACCACCAATCGTTTGTAGATTGACTCATTCGCTGACGAAAGGCGGACGGACATGCACAAGCCATAATCTTTTATTACTTTACTAAGCGCTGACTACCATTAGCGACCCACAGCAAGGAGCTACATAAAGCGTCTTGCATAACAAAAGTAAAATAAATTTATGTTGCTTTTGTCACAAACTCTCCTCTTACTTACGATATCATAATTACTCTGTTGTTTTAAATTTAACTTTTGCTTCAAATGCAGACATGGGCAAAATCTCAGGATTTTATTTATTTATTTTATTTTACTTTATCGCATTTTCTCCTTTCTTTTCGCGTCGCAATTACGCGTGTTTTATCTTCATCTCGCTGGGATGTTTTTCAAAATGTGTATCAGCATCAGTACGCGTCAGCAGTAATGAGCGCATGAGTAATGTGAGTTAAAATTCAAACTGCATCATGAATTAAAGGCGCTTATGTAAATTTTACAAGTCGGCACTTACCAAGAATGAAATATGGTATTTTGTTTAGTAAGACATTTCTTCCACGACATTTATGATTATGACGCCTCTACCATGACACTGGCGCTGTTTCGTTGTATTTAACAAGTCTTGACTCACACATATTTAATAATAATAAAATAATATTGCAACTTTAGCTATAATAAAATAATGCAATTGTAAAATATATCTACTAACTAGTATGCAATATAAATATTTAAAAACTAAAATATTATTATTTTTTATCTTTTAGGTAGTATTTGCTTTGGCTCGTTAAACTTATAACATCCATAAAAATCATCCTTTTTTATGTAGAGTTTGACTTGAGTTTACATTTCAAATTACATTCGAGAAGTGAGTCTTTCAAAAACAATGATTATTTTCATTTCTACTCCATTTTTCTTAATCTTCTTACGAAATCCATAGAATCGGAAAGGTAATAAAAAAGAAGAAAATATTTATTTTAAGAGTGCAGTGACCAGAAAAAAAAGTTGCTAGGAAAAGGAAATATGCATGTAGGTAGATATTTCGTAATTGCTAAAAGGAGAAGTAGTGCAGTGGCAAGGTTTCAATTAAAATCGAGATTCTCGACCGAGTTGAGTTAAATATTTCATAAAATCTCATTTTTAGCATCTCATTTCACCTCCGCAACACCACCACAATTTTTAATAGTTTTTACCTAGTCAAGTGATCCTGTTCTGGTTCTCTGGTCTAGAAGTCTGTTTTTTTTGCAAAGATATGCTGCATATTGTTTACAATGATGCCCGATTTAATTACACAGTGTCAGTCAGAAAAATTATATATAATTTGTAATATTATGCCTAACTGCAGCTTCTATTCACAGTGAATTTAACATGAAAATTGATGAATGAATGATGTAATGAAGGATTATGCATATTGCACATTATGCACCAGTAACACTGAAAAATATTCCTTATGCCTTATTAAGCATTGAATTACTTGGCCAATCTCATCCTCATCTCATCTTATCTCGAATGAAAGTAAAATAATCAGTATTGTATTGAAGTGAAGCTTTTGGCAATGAGAGCAGAGGCAGAGTCGGGTACTTGAGAATGATAACCGAAGCTTCAACTTGTTTTTGATTTTGTTTGTTTTTGGTAATTTCAGATTTAAATGAGAGGAGTGGAGCGCAGCTTCTTTAGGCAAGAAGGTGCACAAGTTGAAGGAGTCTCGTGAGAAGCAAGGGGGCGCCTTGAATGGAAACACTGTAAAAAAATGAGTGCCATCAGCGACTTCAATAAGGTGTGGGTACAGAAGTTTCCCGGAAGTGAGCTCCCCCCTGCGTGGGAAGAGGACGTCAAGTTTAACTTGGCGAAGCACAAGAAGCGCGTGCAGGAGCTGCAGAATGAGTTGAAGAAGGAGGAGGATTATGTCCAATTTCTCGAGAAGTTGCTGGAGGAGGTGGAAAAGCGGAAGAAGGATTCCACCGCTGGAGATGGAGTTGGCAAGAGGGGCTCCACACTGGTGGAAAATCACGAGAAGGATATCGCAGACGTGATTAAGAACACGGTGGAGCGCCGATCTCATTTTTCCGGTGATAACGCGATAACAGGATCGGACCAAGACGGCATTGACAAGGTGACGAGGGAGTCACAGGAGTGCAAAAATGGGAGCAATGGAGAGCACAAGATGCAAAAGGAGAAATCCACCCACAGTCTTGACTCCGTGGGAGTGCCGGACGACCTAACGAATATTAAAACGTCAGATGATTCCCTGTCAGCGGATCTCCGCGGCACGGAGGATGATGCCAGTGGGGAGGATAACACTGACGACTCCAAAGATCACTTTGTTACCGTGATTGAGGTGAACGGTTTCGAGAAGGAAAAGGCTGCTGCTCTCGCCCAGTCCAAGACAAACGGCAACAGCAACAACAGTGATCATTTGAAGAGACAGAGAAAGGTGCCGCCACGACCACCGCCCAAGGTCTTCAAGCGACCCGAAGTCTCTGGCTCCACTTTCCTCGCGGGACGTCCCGTGAGCCAGCCAGCGTCTGTGACTGAAGATCGTAAGAATTTATTTGAAAAGGCGGAAAAGCCAAAAGCAAATAACAAGGACTCTACCGACCCCAAGGCAGATCGCCCAGTCGTGTTTGACTCGCGCAGTACGAACAGCGTGGCGAACAACGGAAGTGGAAATAACAATGACAGCAGTAGTGGCAACAGCACAGCGTCATCGACCTCGTCTTCCAAGGAACACACCACGACCAACAACCTGAACGTTTTCCCCAGAGGTCAGGTCGGGAAGAAGTTTGAGGGCAGCAAAATGCCGTTGCCCCCAACGTCGAATAATCAGCAGAATGATAAGGATGCAAATAAGAATCACAGGAAAAGCTCATCGAAACTGTTGTCATCTCAGGAGGTTCTCCACCCGTCACCAAAATCCGCTCAGTCCGGCTCGAACTCGAATTCTAGTGAGAAACCGAGGAACAACGTTCGCTCCAAGGTTTTCGATATGGTTTCCAAAATGGAATCTAGTCGCGCTCCGCCGCTTCCTGCGAAAGGTAGCAGCGAGCCCTTAACCCCAAAACAGTCCTTCCGCGGCAAAAAAATCCAGGACCCGCTCTACTGCACCGCCCATGACGCCGTCATCTCGGACTACATTGATCCCCTGGATGTTGAGTACGAGGGCGTCACCGATCAGATCTATGATTGTCCCCCGGCCGAGTCCCCCGAGCACGTGAACAACAGTTTGGAAAGGCACGCGAAAGGCTCGAAGACGAGCACGATGGAAAGCCGCACGAGTGAGAAGAGCGGAGGCGAGGCAGCTATGGACACAGACAATGAGCCAATGTATGACACAGTAGCTCCAGATCAGGATGATGACTACGTCGTTTTATTGGAAGAGGGGAATCAGAAGCAGAGCACGTCTGCAAATAACTCGCTGTCAAAGACGGAGAATGCGTCGTCACAGAGAAAACGCGAAAATGATTATGCGAACACACCACTCAATAACGATGCAGGTGCGACGATTAAGTCACAGACTTCAGTAATATCGGGACACAGCATTACGACGACGACGAGCTCAGGAACCACCTCCGACACGGACGGCATCACCACAGGCAGTCCGCTGCCACAGGATGGACACACTGAGTCAGGCAAAACTTCAAACTACGTCAACATCGACTACTTTCTGGGGTACGTACCTAAAAGTATTTTTATTTGCTTATTTGCATTTTTACACCTTAAACATGGATCATCATCGGTGCAACTTTCTATATCGTAATATCAATACCGTTATCGTTTTGTCAATTTGCCACTGTGAGTTTGCTTTTGTATGAGGCAGTTTCCAAGTCCAACTTCCTCATTCAACGGTTTCACTCAGTTCATTCAGAGTGCGTGTGTCACACAAAAGCCACGCATCAACACTTTTTTTTATCTCTTTAGTTTCCAGATTTTTATTCAGAGACCTGAATATCATTTTCATTACGTTAGACTTTTTTGTTTGAAAAATTTAGCAGCATGCCGTTTTCGTACGTGCTGAACATACAAAATGATGAATCTCTTCGTCATCAACGGCCTTTCATTTCCATTGGAAATTTTAGGTGCGGTGGCATGAACGTGAGAGAGATCATACAACGGTTACTTGTTTTCTGAACTCTCGCTTTTTTATACACTTACTTCGCTCCAGTTTTTTATTTATGTGTACCTAATAAAGTTCCCATTTCTTTCTTTGTTAATGTGA
This sequence comes from Cyphoderus albinus, assembly GCA_021029165.1. Classification (NCBI taxonomy): domain Eukaryota; kingdom Metazoa; phylum Arthropoda; class Collembola; order Entomobryomorpha; family Paronellidae; genus Cyphoderus; species Cyphoderus albinus. The sequence goes on from VYYJ01000429.1 coordinate 34,093, forward strand.
CAGCAGGAAGTCGAAGCGGAAGGACTCTCGGGCTTCGGGCGAGTCAGAGGACGACGAGCCCGTGTTGCTTCGTGCCATTTCCTTTGACCAGGATGGGGAACCAAACGAAGGGGCTGATGGAGAGGCGATGGATGGAAACATCGAAATGTTTGATATTGACTCGGGTATGGCAAAAAAATAATCCGATCTTAAAAATGGTTGAGTAAAAGTGCAAACCTCTTCTAATATTTTGTTTTTTTCATACAGGGGTGTATGGGAGTTCAGTGGATTCAGCGGGCTTTGGGAACGCCTCGAAGAACAGTTCCCTGGGAAGGGATCCTCATGGAGACACTCCGACAATGAGTGCTGCAGATCAGGAGAAATTCGCCATGTTCCGAGCTATGGTTTCGAACATTGCCGACAGTGAAAGTAGCTACGTCGAAGTTCTCAACGTGATGCTGCAGTACATGAAAGCGCTGAAAGCCACGCTAGCCACTTCCAAGCCAGTCTTGTCGACGGACGAGTTCAACATCATCTTTTACAAAATCCCAGAGCTCTTCGCAATTCACCAGACTTTTCTCGCAGGGTTACAACAGAAAGGTTCGAAGACGTCGGTGGGCAAACATTTTGAAAATCTGGTAAGATCAAGACTAATTATTTCATTAGTTAATAGTGTGGGTGTTATTTATTTATGTAATTTTTAAAAATTGTTTTCACTAGGCGAAAGAAATAGATGTTTATGGTGCATTTCTTCAAAACTACTCGCGAGCTGTGGACACGGTTCGAAAGTGTAGTCAAAGTAATGGAGATTTTGCAGAAATTACACGAAGTATTCGTTTGAGATCTCTCAACAAAACTCAAGCGCAGCAAGCAGTGTCCTTGGAAACTTTGCTGTACAGTCCGGTCTCAAGACTGCAGAAGAACATTGAAATCATTCAGGTAAATTATTTTAATTGTTTCACATTACCCCTGAATTGTATTATTTGCCAAAGAAACATTCTTAAATTGTGAATGCATCGATTACAGGATTTATTAAAGTTTTTGCCGGAGAGTCACCAGGATTATAAATATTTAAAGTCAGCACTGAGAGAGTTCCAGTCATTCTTGAGCGACTTTAAGATGGTTCAACCTGAACAACTTTATCAGGTATATTATAAATATATACATAAGACAAATTCAACAGCTCCTGCAAGCAGTCAGAATTTAATTAATATAACTAAAACTAATGACTATCGATTAGGGACAGGATCGAAGTCCCAGGCATCTCGTTAAGAACTCGTTCATCGTTGAGCTCTCTGAAGGTCATCGAAAGCTCCGTCATTTGTTCCTTTTCAATGATGTTCTAGTCTGTGCCAAATACAAAGTAAGTGAACCTTTTTGCCTTTGCTTATGAAAACAATTATGGAAAAAGTGACAGGCGCAGGTTTTCTTAATGGGAAATATTAATTGGCGTAGGCATCTGGAAGAAATGAAAAGTTTACATTTGAGCTGAAGTGGTACATCCCAGTAATGGACTGCATGGTTGTGGAAGAGTGCACCGAACCCCGGGAATCTGCACCCATCAACTTGGTCGCACTGCGTTCTCAGGCCTCCACCGTGCGGGACCAGATTAAACGGCAATCTAGTCGAGATGATCCAAAGGTACAAGATCCAAAAATCAATATCTGCCCCAAGTCGGGCAAAGTAATAAGTAGTTTATTTTAATGGAAAGAGTAACGGATTTCATTTTTCCTTGTACCCGAATATTTCACTCGATAGAAAGCAAAGGCGGAGAAGCAGCGCAAGAAATTGGCAGAGTTGGAAGCTCAACTCGTGTTAGCCTCTCCAAATCTGGTGTTTAAAGTCAAAGCTGGAAACGGCCGTTCATACACATTTTTCTTGTCCTCGGAGTACGAACGTAGTCAATGGATTGATGCTATTGATACCTTGAAGGTAATTAGCACGCAATGCAAGCATGGCTTTTATTAGTGACCTATTTCCAAATCGCAGTTTCCCTTAATTAGTATTTACAGAGGCAGTCGTAATTTATACATGTCACTCATTTTCAGGCAAGTCAGTCAAGTTCTGGTGCCCAGTTGAGTATGCATGAACTCCAGTCTTGGTTGACGTCATGTAGAAAGCATTTAAAGACTAACATGGGATCTTACCTGCTGAGAACGGGTCGAGATGAAAATTTGCTTGTTGGAGACTTCTACGTTCTTATTGGTACCCTGAAAGGCATTCTTCGAGCCGCAGGTAAACCCATACACTCCTAATCCTAATTCGAATTGCATAACAACTTACGATGGAAATAGGAATGGAAATAAAATGCTCACGTTCTTTGGCAGATTTATACATTTGCTTGGAAGTGGACTCCTATGGACATTTCTTCCGAAAGGCTAAGACGAAGATGATTTGTGAAAGCACCACTCCCAACTGGAATCAAGATTTCATCATCGAGCTGGAAGGAGCCCAGAACCTCAGAATTTTGCTGTATGAAGATCACCCACGGCAAGGAACTCTGATAAGAGCAAAAACCACAATAGAAGTGAGTTCACCCACCCACATTCATTACATTGTATATACAGGAAAATTTGCCAAAAGTGGAACGTCTTTCCACAGCCATTTTTATAATCATTATTAACCATTTGTGTCTTTGATTATCTTTAAAGTTAAATCGCACTTGGTTGACTTCATCGACAAGTGAACGAAAAGTGGAGTTGCAGGACTACGTGCTTACGATGCAGACCCGGTTCATTCCGTCTGAAATGACGATTAGACGCGTGCCCACTGCGAAACCGTCTGGTCTGTTTGGTGCAAAAATCACTCAAGTTTGCAAGTACGTCACTATTTAAAAATGCTTAACTCAAATATTCTAAATATCATAGGTTACAATGTACGATTTTTATACTCATTTACTGAAATGTGATTGCAGACGGGAGAAGCGTCAGATTCCGTTCATCTTAACCAGTTGTGTTCGGGAGGCTGAGCGTAGGGGTATCAACGAAGTAGGAATTTACCGAGTGTCGGGATCCGCTTCTGACGTGTCAAAGCTAAAGAAGGCCTTTGAAACAAGTAAGTGTCAAGTAACAGACTGTAAGTAAATGGGAATCGTTGGAAATGGATCAATTGCATCTTGCAACTTTCTTTATTCTAGATTCATACGAGGCTGAGCAACTTTTGAAGGAAGTGGACATTCACTCAGTGACGGGCACCTTAAAACTTTATTTACGTGAGCTTCCAGAGGCACTGTTTACGGATGATTTGTATCCACGCTTCTTTGAAGCGTTCAATATGCAAGATCCTGAACTGCGAAAAACCACCCTTCTCCAGTTATTCTCCACGCTGCCTCCGTTAAACCAACATATCGTCGTCTTCTTACTCGACCACATGTCAAGGTGAGATGCGCAGAATGAAAGGTTTAAACTAACGAAGATTAATGATAGATTTTCAAAGCATAATTTTTAAATTGTGCCTTTTCCCAGGGTGAACTCACACGAAAACCACAACAAGATGTCACTTCACAACTTGGCGACAGTGTTTGGCCCCACGTTACTCCGTCCGGGAGCAAGAAACGAAGGCGCTAGTAATTTGGATCTTCTCGCAGCAGGAACCGTCGACGTAATGGCGCAAGCTGGAATTCTCTACTTTTTCTTAACTCGACGATGTAACAATGAGCCATTACAACCAGCACCTACGAACTGAGCCACCTATCGCGAATAATTCATTTTTTTTCCTAGACATGCTTCAAATGGTTAGCTAATCGTGCAAATGAATGAGTTAGGGGAACTTTCACCCAAAGTCAACGCCAATTACCGTTTTATTCTTTTTAATTGCAGCAGCCATAAGTAAAACCGTTGCTTTATTTTAGTCTTCTTGACAGCCTTTTAACTACGACTCGTTTGTTATATGTAAGATTCCATTGTAGAGTGATGAAATGGCAAGCCATGACCAGTATAGTAAAACAGTTTAACTTAATTAGATTAGTTAGAGTTAGCTATGTAGCTTTAGATTAAATTCTCTCTTAGATTTCCTTTCTCCAACGTTTCACCAGGTTATTTGTGTACTTAATCTCGAGTTAGTTAAAACTTGCTAAACCCAGAGATAAAGCATAATAATGAAGCATGAAACCGATAGATTCGAGGAGATTTGTGCATGGGTGAAAACTAATTTTAAAAGACATTTTCTCTAAATGTATTCGATTTGCTTCGTGGTTTCCGGTTCCGTTAGTGAAGATGTCATGTGAGTCGTAGCATTAGTTATTACAGCTAGAGCTCAACATTTTTTCAGGGGTTAACAAAATGTAATTTAAGTAGTCAAGCCAAAACAAACGTTGTACTGATTTTGTGCTTTCCAATATTATTACAGTTACATTACATTATTCTGTACGGTACGAATACTTATTTTTGTACAAACGCATGTGATGGACCTTTTCCATATTTTCAATACTTCCATTACTCTAGTAGCATAACTGTTCCTTGGAACAATTCCAAGGAACAATTCCAAGGAACAGTTTCCGTTCAGAACTCTAAAAACAAGGTTGCCGATATTTTCGCTGTCTGCTGTATTTTACGTATTTTCAAAGATATTGCAAACTATTATTGTCTTACTTACAATGATTAAACTCAGTAACAATAATGATTCATTAAACTTTCTTCTTATGCAAAATTCTCTTTGATATTTACTTTAATTTAAATCTATTTCTTACCGAAATCTATTCGGCAGTATTCCTGTGCTCTGTAGTATTTCAACCTAAGATGAATTTCTTTGTATCTTGTAAGTTACTTTGATTGCAACTATTTAAGTTACTCATTTAATTAGCCTCACAATAAAAGAATGTAAACTTGAACTGAAATTTACCCGTAACAATCTTAAAATATGAAATGTAAACTTACTCCAAGAAAATGTAGATGAAAGTGAAAAGTAGGGAGATTCCATTTCCGAGTGCATATTCGTAGACGCCTCAAACTAGTGGCTACCACACCCTGAATAAATGCAGAATGTGGCGCAATGACCGCCACGTGGCTGGTATTGATCTAAATCTAATCTAGTATCACCCTGTAGTGATTAAAATTATGTTTTAGACTAAAATCGTTGTTACTGTTTAAAAAAAGCGTGTTTGTAAATTTAATGCCATTGTTTTGTATAGCTTGTAATTTTCCTAGTCATTATTATATTTAAAAAAGAATACACTACATTTTAAACTAAACTACCAAGATAAATTGTACCAAATGCATGACTACACACAACCTACCTACATACTACCTACCTTAAATACGTAAATCGTTAATTAGAATTTTGTGGACACATTTCAAAAATTATTTCTAAATTTACACAACCCGCATTGGTTCGCTTGGAGCGCATCATTTTCTTTTGTCAAAGTGGAAATCTAAGAATAAACACTTAATTTTAGTTTGCTTGTACAGACTATAACAAAACTGATGACGAGTGGAAGAATGTGCAAGAAATGGGCATTATTTTTTGCGCTTTAAATACATACATTCATCGGTTTTATTAATAACGAGTTGTACCATCGCATCATCATCAAACATCATTAATTTTAATTGCAGAAAGCAGTGACTTACAAAAAGGTTCGTTTTAAGAATAAGAAAACACTTTTGTTAATGCTTACATCGTTACACTTTGGTTACTTCTTCTCAATAATTACTGAACAGTTAGTGAGACTCAGTTTCAAAGTTTTACTTTATCAATACAATTGGCTAATCATTAATTGTAGTACATAATAATGACTGGTAAACTTGAAAGTGGAAAGATCGACCGTGACTTTCACTCGGGCACCGTTGTTACAAAAATAGGACAGTTTTTGAGGATCATATAAACACGCGATTTCTTACAGGTGTGTGTAAAGTCTCTGAGTTCGGGATTGATCAGTGGTTTTTACACATACTTTTTCACTTCCACCTTGGGGGCTGAGGCTCGGCGAAGGATCTCAATCAAGTTTTTGGTGTAGTAGAAATAGAATGCGGAGATGAAGAAGAGGATAACGTTAATTGCGTAGATTCCCAGGCAGACCACACAAATGTCATCGAGAACGTAAAAGAGAACGTAGGCGAGATGAGTGGTGAGGATCATTCCTACCACTCCTATCGTCAACATTATCTTGGCAAGAAAGTAATTCTCGAAACGACCTGAAATTACAGAAAAAAAGAAATTCAATTGTACCTCTGGTTTGAACAACCGGATAAGGTCATTTGAGTATAAACATGAGAAACTCACTAGTAAAAATAAAAATAGGATATGAGATCATTCCAAAGAGCCCGTTTGGCTGGTTAAGCAGAAACGTTTCTCCGAAGATATCACCAATGACTCCGAAACCTTTGCCCCATCTGCAGATACAAGATTTTGGTGTTCCTTAGACTTTGACGAATAGTCCAGGATTTGGGAACATCTATTTTGAGAAAAATGTAAAATAGTGGCAGTGGCACTTACTTAGACCCGAATACTTTCGAACAACTAATGCCAGGACCGATGTCACAAAGTGCCGTGTAATTTTTATCCTTTTCTAAGTTGAGCTCAACGTAAAGTGAATACCAAGATAAAAGAGTGGCGATCGTACACAGGATCAAATGCACCTTGCGCAATTTCCTCATCTTCCTTCGATAACCAATTACTTCTTCCGGGTTCGCCTGCATTTTGATAACACTTCCCTTCCCAGATTTACAGTTGAGCTGTGAAACTGAACACAAAAGTGTCTTGACGGATTAACACCAGCCGATGACGATCGCTACAGAATGAAAGTTCAGTTAATTGAATTCGATACTTACAATGTACAATCAAAAAATTGCATATTTAATTAAGATAAACTAGAGAACGTTGAATGCTTCAATCACTTTCCCTTACCCGTTTCCAATAATAGCGTTGAGAAAACTGGAGAAAATGAAGAGCGTTTTTAAATGTCACAGTTTGACATCTGACTCGCGTTTCTGCCGAATTAACTCACACTCCCCTTGTCGATGATAAATAATAATATTTAAAAGAAGTCTATAGCTCTCACCTAACTGACGGACACTACAAACTAGACTAAAGAACTAAAAAAATAAAAAAGGAAGACAAAAAAAGGGACAGAAAAAAATACTGTAAGAAAAACAGACTTGGCAAAATCGTTGATTTAATGAAAACTGTTAAATAAGAGTTTTAAAAAAGTTGCAAAAGATTTGACCGTTTTCTAGCTGCTGGACAAACCAATAAATGATTACTGTTTATGAGAAAGGACAAAAGAAAATTTTAACTAGCAACAGCAACCGGATACTAAAAAATGATTGTCGAACAAACTGGAATGTGATGACAACGACTGCGATGCGATGCGGCTGGTCCACTCCACATAAACAAACACAGTCGAGCAGCGATTGCTTCCTGCCATGCAACTGGGAACTACCTCACAACCTGCAACACCTCCACAGAATAAGTGGATTTTACCTTGCCACCGTTTACCTGGTAAATAAACTCATGTTCCTCAAGTATTTACAGCCATAGCCAAGACATGATAAGACACTGCTGGACATAACGAATGAGACGACAGAGACAAGTGATGAGAGATGATGAGAAAAATGTTTTACCGCTCCACGACTCTTCCTCAACATTCCCAATTCTCAATGACCTCCACCAAGGAAGACAAAAGAAATATGCAAAAAGTCTTTGTTGCTTCATGCGAATTTGCAGTAGCGTGAGATTTCAGATTGATTTTGTTTCTCAACAGTTTTATTGTCTCAAGGATTTAGATATGAGTGTGAGGATTTTTATGTATAACAAAATGAATTTACTCCAAATACACAAGTAGTTTGACAATGATTCTATCGTTCCAGATAAACTGCCGTGATTTAATGGCATCATGGGGAATGCCTAGACCCACACATTCGGGGTTGTCAGCGACCACCGGTTTAGCCCAGTTTGAGCCTGAGCACAGCTCCTTGGGGTTCCAGATTCTAGACTTGATGTCATCCATCCTTCCCTTCGAGTCGTTCTGGTCGAGCAGATAAATCCTCATTTTTAAGGAAAACGGCCACTCCAGCGCTTCATCAGAGTCTCCTTTGGTGACACCGACTTGGAGGAACATTGTTGAGGTGGAGTGCTTCGGGATCAGCTTGATGTACATGCGGTAACCCTTTGAGAACACGTAGAAGCTGTTTGAACGAAGGGCGCGGTGTTGGTTCCAGTTATTAATTTTGTACGCCATTCCAGTCACAATCCAGTAGTAGCTAAAAACACGCTTCCCATTCTCCAGGTGAACCGTGCTGTTGTACTTGCCAATTTCTGTGGATCTCGGCCCAACACGCCCACTTTTCAGGTCGATGATGTCAGAATCTGATGAAGTGGTTGTGCTGGTACTGGAGGTCGAGCTTCCGCCACCTTGTCTGCCCCTGTCCCCTTCCCTCAAACTAAAATACGATGCGTCGGTGTCCACCTCGTTTTCGTCTTCTCCATCCTCAATGACCTCTTGGGCGCGGTGTGGGATCATTGGAATGTATGGGGGAGTGTAGCTTGTGGTGTCGTCAATGATTGTGGAGCCACCGCCGTTACCACCACCACCAACTCCGGTCGTCAAGGAACGTCGTCTTGCGGCTGCCAACATGCCCATTGTCCTTCGCTGGTTTCGCTTCAATTCTTGGTCCTGCTCGATAAGCTTATCTTCTATGCCCAGCAGCATGGCCTTGATGACGTTCATTTGGTCGCCCAGTTGAGTTTCCAGGTTATGGAACCGATCCTCAATTTCCTCTGCAATTTGAATGAAAGTCAAGATATTGTATATTCCCCGTCCCACGAATTTCCCAATTTTTCATTTATTTGCTTACCCGGATTGCAGATGCCCTTCAATATTCTGGCAGCCGTTGCCTGAGCAGTGGCTACAATCTGCTGGCTACTGATTTTGCATGTGGAGACTTGAATGTCCGTCCCATCTTCGGCCGCTTGCACGTTCCTGATGAAGTCGTCTATCTGGCCTTCAAACCAATGCGTATTTCGAACTGAGGTCCTATTTATTAATTCTGACATCGAAATAGAGCCGATTGTACTGAACAGATAAATTATTACGACAATACAGTGGAAAGTATTCATGGTGAGATTTTTAATATCACAACTGACAACACAAAATTAGTAACGGTACCCAGGTTTAAGGAATCACATTCGAACTGCTCTGTTGTCAAAACTTAACTGAAATCGATTTTTATTCAGCAACTTTTTAATGATTCGACTGTTTACATTCAATGACTACTCATCATCAGGTCACTTACATATTATGTCGTTTCCCCTGCTTTTTCAGTTATTATGCAAACGCAGTAATAGAGGAAATTATGTGATTTCATGATATTAATTGCCTGTTAGTTTGAATCGTATCTGGAGATGACGTTAACTTCCGTGTTACTCATTGAGAGAGAAAGTCATCCATTTTCGTTGTAACTATTGAATTATCAAGTGCCACCGATGATAATAAAATAATGAAAGGCATATCAAGCGCATAAAAAACTATACGGATCATAAAACTTTTTCCTGTTAGTAATAAAAACGTTGTAATGTAGATATAAAAGGAAATTTCTTCACCCATCCAATCCAAGGAGCAAGTTCAAGAACCCTTAATAAAAAATGATATAAAGGAAATTCTCACTGGTTGATGTAATGATTAGCTAAAAATAAAAAAGTACGTACACCACAGTTTTGTGTGATGATTAAGTAACTCCCATCTTGACCGATAAAATCCCATGACCCGACCATTTTTATAGGTATTCATTTTATTTTCTTCTCGAGAAGGAAATGTTCGGTATGAGATGACTTACTTTCATTTTATGGCTTTTACCCATTTTTATGGCCATGGGGCATGATGGGTCAACTCAAGTTTGATTTTGAACGTTATTAGTTGAATTGCTGAATCAACTTTTTCCCAGTTTCCTTCTACACGTTCATTGTAATTGTATTCCGTGAATGCTGAATAAAATGGTGATTACTGATTAGTTGGTGATCATGGTTTAGAGAAAAGATGAGAATTTAAAATGGAAGTTATTTTTATTAACTGCATAGTTACTGTGGTTACATTGCATTGTCTTACAAACAAACTGAACTGACGGTGAGAGATGGTGGGGCGAAAACGAGGACATGCACCAGAATGATATAATTTTATGACACTGCACATAATTATTATATTATAGAATTACTAAATCTTACATTAGGCTTATTTCTTTTGAACGTGTTGTGATTATAGTTAATATTAGAGTAAAAATAGTTTTTATATTGAACAGCTCAGCGTTATTTCTTTCCTGTATCAAGATTATGCAAGTACTCAGCCGCTGAGAGATTAAAAAGTTAAAGCGCTCCTACTTTAGAATAATTAATTTAGAATAATTATTATCATTGTAATAAATAGTAAGAACAGTATGAACTTCTACATAATCTTAATAAAGTGATTGCCGGGAAAATTAAATTACACACAGTATTATTCTCGGACGAATTAAATATTATATTACAAAGGATTTCTGTACAAACAAAATTTTACATGGTGTATTGCTGAAATGTACAATTAAAATAAGTTATTTATTTTCCTCACGAAATGGAGACAACCCAAATAGGAGTTTAGCTATTCTGTAGTAATAAATTATGGTTATGTGAACAGAATTACAACGAACAAATGCAGATAAAAATGCAGTGGGTTCTTTGATTCATACGCCTGGAGTTCAAGTTCTACGCCTGGTTCTTACACGCCTGAGCAATAGCATTGATTAAGTCGCACAAGGTTTTAGTAGATATTAATTTTTTGTAGAGAAAGTAATACATCGGCTATAACGATTCCGCTAACAGTCTTAAATGCCTTTAGTTTAGTACAATACGTGAATTGTCGACAAGACGTTCAGACTTTGTTCGTAGTTTCAATTTAAGTCACTTTGCAGAAGAAATAGATTACATAAATGGTCCTACAATCGAAGGCAACTGATTTAGCGAAAAGTAGACTGTTACTAAGTTTCCGATTCTAAACTAGAAAACGAGCTGGCTGGAAGAGGTGTACTGCTCCCAGATCCAAACATCATAGTCCTGTTGTGTGAGTCTGGCACGTCCGGAATAACAATGTCTCCGTAGAATTTCCGCTGGTCGATGATTGCTGCGGCAAACTCCGATTCCATTTGCTACAACAATAATATAATTCTCAAGTCAAGAAATTGTATTTTTTTACAACAACTCTCAAGGACTCAAATAGAGTAGAACACACCTCAATTTTCGCTGGAATTTCACTTTTGAAAGTTTTCATAAGCTGCGAAAAGTTCTCGTCCATTTCCCTCAACTTTAACTCCTCGTGTTGCGTCACAAGTGCACCTACAAGAGAAATTCCAAATGGATTTTTAAATGAAGAAATAACCACTCACTCAGTTAAACAAACATTTTTCACAAAAATTAGCCCTAGCCCTACACTTACGCTTCTCGTTCTGAAGTTGCTCCAACTCCCTCTTTGCAGCCTCAGTGTTTCCGCGCAGTTCTTCGATCTGGCGCTGGTGCTTATCGTCCAATCGCTGCTGTTCAGCTTTGTATTTTTTCTTCTCCTGCTCTTGAAACTAATCATCAACAGAATGTATCTTAGCACTTGTACTTGCATTATGCCCAAATTAAGTATGTATAAGCGAGCGCATGCATTAGACGTTAAATTTAATGTTAAATACGTAGTATTAGTGATTTTTAAACTGTGTTAGAGTGTCTTTACATACTTCCCAGTGCCTCAATAAGCGAGCATGTTTTTCAAATTTCAAGAAAACCTTTCTAATGCGATCCTTTTCATCCTCAGGTCCTGATGCTGGGTGCGAACCTGGTGCATGGATTCTTAATGACTCACGGAACATTTGGTCTCTAATTTTCATTTCGGTACGAATTCGTTTTGGCAAGGCGCGTTTCTCTGCCGCTTGACGCTTTAGCAACTCTTCTTCCTTTCGGGAGGAAACTCGACGGTGGTGCTCTAATTCCTTCTCATGACGAATCAGCATCTAAAATTAAAAAGTTCAGCGCCAGTTCAGTTTTAGTGTCCCCCTTTTGGAATTTCACATGCCACCACGGAAAATAATTTTCAACTTTGAAGCGCAAATGTTACTTACCTGTTGACGCTGTAAATTGAAGCTCTCCTTCAGTTGTTGCTTCTCAAACTGATGTCGCTCTTTACGTTGCGATTCTTCCATGTCCCAAAGGCTCTGATGATGGCGTCGAATGCGCTCGTGTTTTTCTTCCAGAAACTGGCGCTCCATTGTTGCAATTCGTGACCGATGGATTTCATTCTCCCGCTTCATTCGCGAATTATGACTTTCATTTAATTTTGCGAGGAATTGTTGTTCCTAAAATATCAAAGTTTTTATTAATTAAAATCAATTGTTTTAATGTAATCCTTCACATCGTTAGAGAGGCGTGTAATTTTCAATTACCCTGGTATGTTGATCACGGTCCAACTCTTCCTTTCTGGCGCGGTAAGCGTTTTTCCGTTGATCCTTTTGCATTTCGTCAATTTCCTGCTTAAGAAGTTTGACTTCTTGCTTCAGGCCTTCCCTGAAAAGTCTCATTTCTTTTTCCTGTAATTTAATAGATTTCATTTGATATGATATGAAATACTCAGATTTTATTCACGATAGATATACATTGTCTAGGTATAATTGTCGACCTGATCGGCTCTGATTTTCTTCGACATCTGTCGCATCTCATGTTCCTGTTGCTGTTCAGTCTTTTCAACTAATTGCTTCTGGAGCTTCAACTTCTGTTCCGTTTCATGCTCAAAGTCTCTCGTCAAAGCAGTCCTTTCAATAGTAAACTTCTTCAACTAGAATTGCCAAATGAAATATGTACAAACAACCCCAAAATCCACATAGCCGTTTCATTAAACATTAATTAAGCTCCGCCTAATTCCATACCTGATAATCCAGGGCCATTTGAAGCCTCAGATTGAAATCTTGGCACTGTTTTTGCTCCTGCTTCTGAAGAAGTTTGAACTCTCGAAGCTCTTGTTTTCGGTTCAGATGAGAGTTTGCCGCATCATCGTCGTCGCCGTAGATCACTTTGGAAGTTGTTGTCGTCACTATTACACCATCAACTTCAAATTTCCTTGTACGTTTCCTCGTCTTCTTTTTATAATTAAGTTCCTCCCTTAGCCGTTCACGCTCCTAAATTAATAATCATTCACTTGTTACAATCACACCACCTTCACACCTTTTAATAGTAGCTCACCACTGTCACAACAGACTAAATAAAAACAACTCCAGAACTTCGTGAGGGGCAGCTAAAGAGAATCTCATGCAGTACAATTCAAAATGAGTTCTGAAAAAAATTTAGGCAGAAACAATTATACCTTAGAATCAGTTTTCCTTCGCAAAACGACCTCTTCCTCACCGGCAACCGTCGACTCGGAGGGGGAAGGGGTGGACGTATGATTTTCCTTGTTACTGTCCTGGCTCACTGAGGTCGATATTGATTCAGCATCCGATCTAAACAATTGCAATTGCAAAAAAGTAGAATTTCATTTCAGAATTAGTAGAACATAAGGAGGACATTCTCCAACCAAATCACGAGCTAAAGTAAGTAATTAAACATTGCATGCAGTCGCACCTATCAGCATGATTAGATTTCCGCTTGGAATGCTTTGCGTCCCCGTTTTCAGGTCGCATTTGGCTGGAGCTTCTATCCATACTGGAACTCGGTCTTCGGTCTTCCTTCCCTTCGCTTGGAATGATTGTCAGTGAGGATGACAAGGCAGAAGATTTCTTGGACTTGTCAAGTTTTCCTTGGACATGCTGTTATTAAAATTATACGATTAATAGCAACCTTCAATAGCAATACCAGTAACTTTTGTTTCATTCATTGCGCGGTTTCCACTTACGTTTCCTTCGACACTCTGCTGGCTCAGTATGTGGCCATCGGATATCGGTCTAGATTTTGATGCTGATGCTGCACCCTGTCGTCTCTTCACAGCCGCTTGTTCAGCTTCACTACCAGCAACTGCGTTCCTTGCATACTTCGGAACCATGAGATCCGGGACAGAGTCAACATCAGTTGATTCCACCGTTGTTCCTTCGACAACTATTGATATTGGAGCTTCTGCATTAGAAATATTACAGAAAAGAATAGCGTGCGTGCAGGCCTTAAGTCTTGTTAGTGCAAAAGAAAATTAATCTAAAACTCAAAACCATGTTTACCTTGTGGGGGTTCCACCATCACTGCACTGACATTATTGCGTGAATCATTCCAATTCGACTCATCGCCGACTGCGACAACCGATATATGGCTAATATTGAGATCTATCGGAGAGAAAGACGGGATGAAAATAAAATCCTGCAATTTTCCTTTGTAATCACAATCACTCTCTGTAAAGTAAGTAAATCAAACTTACTTTGTTCGTAGATGTCTACAGGCGAGTGGCGGTCCATCATCGGGCTTAATACAACCACCTCACTATCATCAAGCTTTTGGCCTTTGATCGTAGCATCACCTTCTCCTAACTTGGGAGTTGAAGGTGGGGGTGGAATAGAAGACGACTCTTTGGGCTGCTTTCGCCGTCCGTCGTCAGTCGGAACATCGTTGGAACTTAACCATGTTTTATTAGTGCTGTTCGCTACGACAACAACCTGATCAGTTGGTGATGTAATGGAAACATTGAAATCCTCTGCGGCAGTTGGGGAGCCAACGGTGACGATCGTGGAGGAGCTCTCGTTGCTCAAAATTTTCACATCGTCGGTGCTGACATTCACCACACTAACAGGATCAACGGGCGCAACAGGTACAACAGTTACTGCGTCATTGCTCAAAGGCTGAAGTTTATCGTCTTTCTTTGGTTTGATGACCCGGCTATAAATATGGTTCTGCGATTCAACTCCGTGTGGGTCACTGGAATCTGATGTCGGTTGGGGTTGATGTCTTGATGACTCCGTAGTTGAGGGTCCTATTACAATTTTAAAACACATACATAATCATAAATCACTCCAAACTTTCATTTCTAAAATACTGTTTGGTTAAATTGATGCTTGTCAGTACCGTTTGTTTTGATAACGCCAGCAGATGCGTCGTTGTCACGGTCGCGGTCATGTTCCTGTTTCTCCTTATGACCGCGTTTCTCTTTGTGTGCTTTCTTGCCATCGTGGTATGAAGCGTTCTGAGATTTGGAGGGTGAGGTTGAGGTAGATTTCTCAGGATGGCTTGGTTCAGACGTAGTCGTTTTGTGGTCGGTGTCGTCAACCGCTTCCTTGTTCACAGAAGTCGGACTTTGTTTTCCGTTTGTTGAACATTTGGGACTGCTGCTCTTGTGCTGCTGAAGAACAGGGCTATGACTGGAGTTGCGGGTCGAAGAAACATTCTCCTTTGAACTTTTGTCTTTCTGCACATCTACTTTGGTTGAGGGTAGATGACTCGCGTCTACTTTTTTGTGCGGACTAGAGGTACGTATCAGGTCACTTCTTTGAGGCTCCTCAGAGGGCAAACTTTCTACTGCACTCATATCACTAATTTTAGCGGAAGATTTTGGATCGGAAGGTGTGGATGATGCAAGTTGAGAGGGTTTCGCTTTTGTGTAGGTCTTGTTTTTCTCGGAGGGATGAACGGATTTTTCACCGTTTGTCGAAGTCAATGGCACATTAACTGAACTATCTTTTGATTTAACTGGAGGACTGGATTTCGCAGCCTGCTTTTCTGTGACGGGAGGCTTTGGAGCAGGTCTCCGCACTTTCTTCTCCTTGTCCCGATCACCCTGGGAGGGAGAGCCTGGCTTTGTACGTTTGGCTTGAATCTCCTCCTCCCCAGTGACACTGCGTTTCTCGACACTTGCACCCGACAACGGGGGAGTGTCGGGTAGAGCGAAAGCGCCTTGATCCCGGGGAGTCACAGGGACTACACCAACAACAAAAAACGCGATCAACATTAAACTGATTCTCTGCCTAATCCTTAACAATCACCACTAACAAAAATGCTTACCAATATCCGACGAATCCGATGTGTCCGCTATCTCCATTTGAAGTTGGGAGGATCTCTGGAAAGTTAAAAAGCAAGTCAACATCATGAAACTCACAAAATTATAAGATTACAGAAGGAGTTTTAATCACAATTGCATGACAATTAAGCTGTTAAACTTGATCCATATTCCATTATTACAGCAATTTATTATTATTACTAGAATGAGCCAGACAAGACAGCAAAATGCTTCATTAGTTCTAATTAGTTACATCAGATCAGACTTCCAAAGAATAAGAAAAATGACGAGCAGTTCATGCACAAAACTAACAAAGACGAGCTTCGCATTCATTAAATGAGTACTAGTAGATACAAATGACCAATTAAGTCGAGGTGCATACAAACCGAAGTTTTTTTGCGAACATAAAAGTCAGAAAGGTTACAAAGGTTAATGAGCAGAGAGAGAAAAGCGAGTAGTAAAGGGAGGCCTGAGGCCTTGCAAGAAGGGTCGCTTGATTGCAGGTATCTACTGAGACTGAGTAAGTACTACTTGGGTTGTTGTCGAGGTCTTACCAGCCTCTGAATCAGCACCCTCATGACGACTATAGCTTGACTGACAGTTCTTTGAGAGAGCAGAAGAAGGAAAGACATGAAAAAGGAAACGTAAAAGACAGACAACACGTTCACACCACACACCGAGAACAAGTCTGCGAGCCCTTCTTCCACAACACCGAATCACCAAATAGAGATATAGTACATAATAAGAGGTAATAAAGCACCAAACACATAAATGTCGATTTGCCAGTTCGCAATAAATCAGCACGGAAAGAATTACAGACGAGGACCCGCAAAAAATACCAATTTAAAAATGCAAAGTAATTTTCAGCATTACCTCGGCCATGTCATCCTCAGTCACTTCCTCAATTACCTCCGCTCTGAATTCCGCTACAAGGTCGCGAACCGGTTTAGAATCTGTAGCATTGACGATGAAGGGATTCTGCAATGTTCCACAAGAAGAACATAAATTATTAATTAGGCACATTTTACGACTTCTCTGACCTGAACATTTACATTCCTTCTGCAATTTCTTTCTTACATGCAATAATTCTTGAGCCGTTGGACGATTGTTAGGGTTTTTCTTGAGGCACTGCGTAAGGAAAGAACTGAATTCGGGCGAGAACTCCCAAGGTTTGGTCAGCGTCGGTGGCTCGCCACGCTGAATTTTAAGTACCACGCGCATTGGACTCAGTTGGTGATGAGGGGGTTCCTTCTCCGCGCATTCAATTAATGTGATTCCAAGTGACCATATATCAACCTAAAGTCCACCATAAAATTAATTACTACTACTGCTGCTGCAGACATCAGCTTCTGCTACACGATCATAGCCTCATAGTTATTAATTATTAATAACCAATAATTATTGTCTACTCCACCTTGTAATCATAGGGGTCGTCCTTAAATGTTTCACACATCACAACCTCCTAAATATAATATAATTAATCATTAAGATACAGACAAAAAACATTTTCAAGAAAGACAAATATCAATTTATCATAACGATTTAACGGACCGGGGCCATCCAATATGGCGTGCCAATGAATGTGTCGTGTTTCTGAAGTGTGTACTTGTTCTTTGCAGAGACTCCAAAGTCAGCTAGACAATTAAAACCATCAGAGCGATTCCATTCAATTTTTACCAGTAAAGATGTCATATAGCCATTGTCATAATCAACTTTTTTCTCAGCAAAAACTTACCAAGCTTAACGCCGCCATACGCAGTGACTAAAACATTGCCAGCTTTTAAATCTCTGTGAATAACTTTGGTGTCGTGGAGGTAACTCAACGCGATGCATAATTGACCCGCTACGTACGCAATTTGTTCTTCTTTAAGCCCGTGCTCCAACTCATGCATTATGGTGTCTAACGCGCCTCCGTCACAGTATTCCAAGAGAAGCTGAGAAAGAACAAAAGAATCACATAAAAATAATGTGTCAAAGACAAAGAGTAGAAAAGGTCCGTTCATAAGGTCTATTCATTGATTATTGCGTTTTGACTCACCCATAACTTCATATCGCAGCAATAGGCATCAAACAGCTTAATAATGTTCGGGTGGTCGCAGTCAGTTAGAATATCAATTTCAACTCGAAAGTCGTCCAAGTCTTCGTCTGCCTCCAGACGGCACATTTTTGCAGCGGCGAGGACACCAGTTTCTTTGTGTACGGCCTATTATATTAGTAATTACAAGAGTGTTAATAGTAAAGCTGAGTTAACTGTTCCCAATCCGCCTCAGAGGTGGTGGCACCTTCATTGCTAATTTTATCATTCCTTACCTTGTACACTTTTCCAAATGCTCCATCGCCAAGCTCGCCGATGAAATCCCAATGATTGGAGGGGTCGATTTCCATGCGAAGGCATGCTGGAAGCTTTCTATGCTTTCCCTTTTGACTGTTTTCTCCGCGACTGGCAACCCCGAAGTTCTTCACCTTCTTCTTTATCCCACTCAAAAACGACATGGTAATTCTTTTCTCGCTAATTCAATAGCGACTTCCTCATCTAAGTAGTAGAAATTAATTACGGAAGAACTTTAGTTGGCAACATAACAAGGCAGTTAATGATGATTGACACTGTAGTAACCAGGCCAGTACGAGCGATTTATTATCGAAAACAGATTTGAAATGGAGCAGCAAAAATCACTTCGACAATGAACACTTTTCTCTAAAATCACTAATGACTAAATAAACAATTTAAATTTTCCAAACAATTACAATTGTAAACCCAGAACCAGCTGACAACAGGCACTGAATGAACTGGTCTCGAATTCAAACAACTGACCAACAAATCAATTTTTAATTGTTCAATTTTAACTTTAACTACTTTAAATTAAAGTTACTATTTCTAGTACGTATCAATGACATGACATTGTTGACGAGAATAGACTGCTGCGTATTTCCGTCTTAATTTTACTAATTAATTATTATCATGAAATTATTGACAGCGTGAGAGACAGCTGGAAGTAGAGGAAGACAAAAAAGTCGTTGTGTTATCCGAGAGTAAAGTTTATTTTATCTTCTTACTACTACGTCGTTACTGTTACTGTTACTATAAATTAATTATGTTCCCTGCTAAATCACATTTCAATACTGCAGATGACAAACACAAAGGACAAAGTTAAATTTGAGTCAAATTTCATTTCTTGCATAGAAGATTTAAAAAGAAGTCACTTCGAGTTTCTCACTTTGATACCATGGAAAAAGCCAAGGCCAAAAGTCACAAATCTACCACCACCACAACATCTTCTTGCTCCTGTCTGTCACCAATCATCTTGATGATCAGCGAAAATGAAAATAAACAACCTCGTCCGCTCAGCGCCTTCGTTTTATTTCACACTCTCCACGCTTCCTCCACTCCAACTTAAATCAACATTCACTGTCACTGCAGTGCACTCTCCTCTCTTCTCTTGTCCCATCTTTTTCCCTCTTCTACAAAACAGTCACATTTTTCAAATGACGATGATCAGTCTTAAATTTTTATTACCAATTAATTATTGCGTAGCCGTTGCTTCGTCCATTTTACTTGACTTTCTTTTTCTCCCAAAACTTTCCACTAAATGACACGTTGTGATTTAAATGTTATATTCTGTCATCTGTGGTCACATGTCCAAAAACAAGGAGCGGAAACTCCACTTTTCTTTTGTATTTTTAAATACTACGACACTGTCGTTGTGGACGACGGCACGAAATTACAAAGGAACTGCGTCGTATCCCGATTTAAGACACTTACAAACTGAATCTTGTGTGCAGAGACTAAAAGTTCGGTCGTCTTTGTCTTTTGTCTTGTAAAAAACCAAGATGGCTGAGTATTATCAATTATTATCTTCCGTTACTTTTAATTCTTTACTCTAACAGTTCTCCTAACTACTACACAACAAGAAATTAAACTGATTTAACCAAGTTGGCAATTTGGCGGAGAATAATCAGCAGATTGAAGTAAGGTAAGTGTATTATTGCATAGCAGGACTAAAACTCACCATGTAGAGGTTGGGCAGTTGAAGATTGGAGAAATCGGTAATTGATCCTCTGATGAAATAAATATCAGACTGCGTCTGACTGAGCAGTAAACCAACTACAACGTGACATCAGTTTTTCTCTAACTTCACTAATTTGTTAGACGAGAAAGAGGAACACACCACTGTCTCAAATCCTTCCCATTTCTCCTCCTCTTCCTGTTCCTCGACAAAGACACCACACCAAAAATTGTGCGTCACCACCACTTTACTTGATCATGGTCATTATTATTTTTATTGGTTTTTCTTGTCTTGTCTTGTCGTTTTAACAGCAGTGTCTTTTCTTACTAGAGTAGTAGTTAAGTTAACTGCGTAAAAACTCCTCCGCCATTATCTTGTTTTCAGTTAGTTGTTTTTAACTAGACAAGAGAAAAAGTTAATCGTTGACTAGGGAATTCTAGGCGAGTGATAATTTTCGCTATAAAATCAAATCAAGTGAAACACTCGAATATTTTTGAAGGAGCTAGTTTAGTAGTTAATTTTGCCCGTTCGCCTTTTCTTCTTCTCTCTTCCCTACTTTTACAACTAAACTTACTACTATTATTATTGTTTATTACCACTTTTTTCACTCACTCAGTCAGCCACTTGAGTCACTCAGTTGAACTAACGTAGGTTCGCATTATCGGTGGTTTTTCAACTCCAACCCTTTTCTAGCTCCCTCAGTCACACAAGGAGAGGTATGAAAATGAATGAAATGAATCAAGAAAAACTGTTCAACTTGTCTTTTTCGCATTCCCTTTGCTTCCTTCAAATTGCATTGTTCTCCCAAGAAGTTGAGTTGAGCGGAGCAGTGAGTTACTGAGTTATGTTGGGTTGAGAACTCTTCAAATCAAAGTCGTCTTCGAGTTCTTGCCTTGTTCTTGTAAACTTGTATTATTCCTACAATAAAATGTTGATAATGATGATCAACTGAAACTCAACCTTTCAAACCATAGCACACACAAAAAGCAGGAGCACCGCACCATCACCATAACAACCACGTATCTATCTGCTGCGGCGTATTCACGTATGTACCAGCCAGAGGACATGGACACATAAAAGGAGCTTTATATTATGATGATGAAAACCTGCCTATGCCGAATTACATACAATGTAGTACATAGTATGAGTTTTATTCGAGAAAAAGGAGAAAATCCTTGGTTCATCTCGACTTTTCCCTAAACTACTGCATTCTGTCTTCTTTTTACTGCAAAGTCTCCTAATCAAATACAACACGGACAGACAGACTAAGCTTTTTCTGCATTCACGCTCATATTACTTATCTCTTCTTGTTCCTCATCGTCACTTTTTTTGCACCATTATGTACGTTACTACAGACTACAGCAGCATCCGCGGCTTATGTAAAGTCAAGATTGTTCAACAAAGTCAAACTAAGAAGAAACTACAAGAGAAAAGCTTTTTACTTTAAAGTTACCATAAGCAGTTCATTCTTAGTAATCTTAGTAATTCTTAGTCTCAACAATGCAAGGAAAGAACCGCAGCACGATCACATCATCGTACCGCATTCATAAATAAATACACAGAAATGATAATACCCAATGAATAATGCAGCTAGGTATTAGATCTGTCACAGCTTTACGTTTCATGTATGTAAGTTTTAGGTTGTTCTCTTAGTCATGTCATAGCATAGTCATCATATATAACATACATGCGGAAGATATTATGCATAACTGTTGAAAATCCATTTTACATTGTTTTCCCTATTCAAATCCCTGTGGTAACAAAGTAACAATGCATTATGAATTTAAAGACAATTGCACGCACATGCATTTCAAAATGAGCATTCATGTTTCTGTGCGAGCGAGCTACGTCTGTCTGCTGCTGTGGTCGGCCACAATTTCACACAGTACTAAACTGACAATGTAATGGTATTTAGTTTGCATTGCAGTTTCAAAAACTGGTACTGTTATGTTATATAGTTAGTTAAATAAAGCTTGATTTCCCTACTCAAGTAACTTAAGAAGAGTCAAGTTCGCTCGACGGCTCGACTCGAGGAAAATGTGAGATAAAACGGCAACAATGCACAATGCACTGCTATAAAATGAAAGGCGAAGTTGCCGTCGTTGTGCGTAGTCTATGCGAACGTTTCATTAAGGGAACATGCGATTTTCAAAGGGGGAGAATTTTCCGTTGAACTTGAAATTGAGCAGTTTGCTTTTTTATGATTAGATTTATGATGGTGGTTTTACTTTTTCTAGAATACATAAAAATTCTTACCTACATTTAATTTTAAGCGGAGGTTGTTCAGGTTGCACCAAACAAGACGAAGATTCTTGAAGAGATGAAACTGAAGCGAAGTCAGAATTATTGCAAACCAAGCAACAATAAAGTAGCGATTAAAAGCGCAGGGAAAACCATGCGGAGTCTCCCTTTCCCTTGAAATGACTTTCAAATGGGAAAGGATGAAGGAACGAAACGAAGGACAACCGACGACGACGCAACTGATGACTACTTTTTCCGCAATTTCTTCCCTATTATTACATACAATAATAGAATTTATATAGAAAAAGCATAGTGATTTCAGGGGGCTGCGACTAGTGCGACTGATGCTGAACTGAAATGTCGTTTCCTTACTCGCAACTACATACCACGAGTACATACGTATTGCTATTTATTGCTATTGCGACATCAATAGAAAAGAACATCATGGCGAATAAGGAACAAAGGATATAGGTAATATGATATTATGATAATAATAATATGATGATGATGAAGATATTACGATGATGATCCTCATCGTCTTCGTCATCACGAGATAAACTCGCCAACTTTTATTAGTAGCCACCACAGCTACAACAGCCATTGTATTGCCATTGAATGTTTGTTACTACTGCAGCATTAACTTTTTTAACTGTGCTGGTTATTTGTTGGCAGGTTTGCTTTTGCTTACACACAAACACATAGACAGGAAAGTAATAGGAAATTAGAAAATGCATGCAAAACTGCTGATTGTTCTTTTTCTTCTTGTGTGTGCCTTCTTAACATCCGTATCAACATCATAATCATAATCTCATAGCAGACCGAACAACTCGACGTAATAAACGCAACTAACTAAGCAATGCTCAGCTTCAACTCATGCTCGTCTAATTTTCAAGGAAGATAGCTAAAAAGCTAAGCGTGCAGGGTAATAAAAAGCGATTTCAAAAGATTTGAAAAATGTATATCCCAAGATATGATGAGTTACTCCATTATGACTTTGTATGTTATAAATACCTATGTGAAACTGCTCCTTGCAGTTTGCAGTTGCAGAAAGAAGAAAAAGGAAGCCTCGAGTTGTTTCGTTGAAGAACGCTCTTTTCTTTCATTTCATTTCATGGCCTTTTTTACTTTAACTCACTCTTTCCTCAACTTACTCGCATCTGCCTTGGCTCCTCCGAGAGTTAAAGTAGTTTGTTTGTTGTTGTTGTTAGTAAGTATTTACTAAGCCTGTTTTTCTCTCATCTTAACTTGGTCTTGCTTTTATTTCACGTTTCATCATCGTATCACTTCTCCACTCGTCTTTTTCTCACTCAACTTCAACTGACTCATTCATAAACATGACATCAAAACATTTTGCATGAGCTCCATCACATCACAATCACATCACAACGTCCAAAATCCAAGATTCTACACAAAAATTACGTGGATGCGCTTAAAAAGCTTGATTTTACTTGATTTAAGCTTCTTGCTTCCTTTCCTCGTAAGAACTTGACTTGTGATGACTTGAAAGAGAAGATTTTTAAGTTTTATCACTGCGCTCTCTGTCTCTTGCCGACTTGTTAGTGCTCGTTTCGTAATTTATTAGTGTGCGAATACTTTTTTTGTCATAAATAAATAAAAAGGATGAATGGCGTTCACAAAGGTTTATGGAGACTAATCAATTCCTTCTTCGTCTCCGTTTCGCACCGAGTCAGAATGAAACGAGGTTCATCTGAATCTGGCTGGCTGCATGCAGTGAGTCAGGCTCAAGCTCTACTGTCTAGGAGATTCTTGTAGCTTGCGTATGAAAAAAGAGTAGCTATTTAAGTATGTATGCAGATGTAGTACATGACCATCAAATGTAAAGTAAAATTAGTGAAGAAGTTCGCTCAAAATTCTCGATGAACTCCCAAAGTGGCAATGAAGACGAAGAAGGCGAAGAGAGAAAGAAATATTAACATTACGCGTGAGTCGGCATCGCGAATCACGATTTGTCTTCGTCAGACAAACTCGCTAAAAAAACTCTGTTGAAAACTGGATGTAGTAAAAAATGTAAAAAGGGGTAGGGCATTTCGTTAATGCGGTGCATCTCGCATCAGAGAAATTAAAAAGAAAAACAGCTTTAGCCTCAGCAGCTTAAATCCGTCTGCATTAACTAAACCAATCTAACTAAACTAAACTAATAGCCGATTGAGCCTGAGTTCGTCTTCGGCAGTCAGAGTTTTGTTTTGTGGTAATAAAACCGTTTCTTCTGTATTCTCATTTCTCTAATTCCTTTGTGCTGCTGCTGCTGTAACAAACAAAAATTGCATGTTGCTCACCTTGTCTTGTTAAAGCATTTTAAGGAAATAATAGCCCACCAGTAGTAGTACCACTGCGCATTGCTCCACTCTGAGCAGTAGTATAAAGCAGTTTCATTATGAAAAGGGAATTCTGCATTTTTAAAACATTTAAACAAACTTTTTACTCTTTTCTTTTAACGGTATTAAACTCTCAAATGCACTCACATTTCATAGCAAAGAAATAATTCATTATGTTGCAAATAAATGCACCACTGTATTTTACTACTATTGTCAACCATTCCCTCGACAAAGGTAAAGGAGGAACCGACACAAAATTGGCGAATAAAGTTTTTTTTTCGCAAACAAACAAATTTTACTGTCATTGTACTCGATTCTCCGTTGTCTTGTCCCTAAAAAATCAAAAGCATCAAAGGATGAAAAGAGCACAAATTAAATACGCGCGTGGCTAATTTCTTTGATCACCACAGAAACATCGTTATCATTCCTGAAGCATCTAGCCTCACATCATAATGCAAGAAATCCCGCAGTTTTCTCAGGGCTCATAAGAATGCAGGTGTCAAAATAATACGTAATTTCAGTATGACGAACAAGCTTTTTGGGTCATTTAAAAAATATTCGCCAAGATTTATTGCTCATTGGAATTCAATTGTTATGCTCATCTAAATACCTGTATTCTGTACTTGCACTTTACTCAAGCTCAAACAAGACCTTGAGCTTTTTATTTCACTATTTTACTCTGATCTTCAAAGCAACAGCGAAGTATTTGCCAGTTCAGGAATTTGTAATTATCTCATTTATCTTAAATCGATTACAATTGATAGTGTCATCATCCCCATAACACTTTTTACTTTACATTTCATTCCATCATCATCATTCTACCTCCTTTCTGTGAGTGTGAGGTGAGATCATTTGAAAATTGAATCCAAGACCACACATGGCTATTATTAAATGCGCGCAGTTTGTTTGTTATCTGCTCTTGTGTCGACATAATAAAAAGCGATTCGATTTCATGGTATCACCCATAAAAAGAGAAGAAGATATAACTCCGCTGTCACACATTGCGGCATCCATTGACAATGACATGACAAATCGGCTACCATTTCAATGAATGAATGAAGTTTATTCTTGCAATAAAATAATCCTGATGAAGAATGAAGAATCTGCAGATGTGATCTGCAGTTTTCAAACTCCTTCCGGGGTCCCAACAATATCTGTAAGTAATTGAGCCCTATTCCCACCTTCATCAGTTACAGAGAAATAATACGAAAAAGGCTGACCGTTGTAGTTACGGTTACAGCTACCTCAATTCAAATCGGTCCTCTCTGCTTATACAGTTGGGCTCAAATACAAAGCGGTGGTGACAAAGTGACAATTACTTTGGGAATTTTAAAGACGAATCAGTTTTAACTGCAAATTTAGATAGGTCATTCTCCCCTAGCAGCTTAATTTTCAATTATTATTATTGTTTTATTTTACTCAAAACGAAGCGTCAGCGAATTTAACATTGACAGTGGGACATGCTGAAAATGATTTCTTCTTAACCTAAACTGAAATCAATCACTCGTAGCTCTGAATAAAAAAAAGGATGAGTTTGTTTCAGTAACGAAAAACGAGATGAATCATGGGTGATGTGTCACTGTCATCATGTCAAATACGCGATAAACTTGACTTCACTTGCTACTTCGGTATTTAAGAAAGAAGCTGATGAATTTCGCTTTAACGTGGATATTAATGGACGATGATTCATGTAAAATCGTCTTGAAGGTTTTTATGTCTGCTAGTAAATGCAGCCTGTAACCTCTCTCCCAATCGTTCAAATATTAATGACAAGACAGGGCCACCACGCTGAAGCGTGGTCATAACAGAGAAATCCCTTATCTCTATAAAGCAAATTACTATTATAAGACATCACAGTCAAATAGTCAATACAATTCAACATTATTAGAAAAAGTGACTTGTGGTGAATCTTTGAAACTGTAGAATATAAAGATAGAGAGA
>VYYJ01000430.1:0-60408 GCA_021029165.1 Cyphoderus albinus
GTTGATGCATCACTTTCATAAAATCATGCGCATTAAAATAGTTTTGACGCATGATTAAAATTTAACAGCTTCATCACGTATTTGCTTGGCAAGGTACTGTACGTGGTAAAAGCTAACGTAACAGAGCCAAACAGCTACAACGTACTTACTTGACGTTTAGGGTGAAAGTTTTTGCAAAATTAATCAAATTCGAAGCTGAATTAATAAAAAAGTTTTGGTTTCGTAAACGATTAGAAAGCTCGATAAAAGAATGTGTATGCAGTGAATAAAGAAGTAAGCATACAACTACAGTAAGAGGGTGTTTTAACTGATAAAAACTACATCGTACATTTAGGTGACTTTATAAAGGTGGAGCAGCACCTTGCTTTTTAGTTATGTCAGCTCAGCTAGTGTACTAATTTGTCTTCCGTTTACTCAAAAAGAAGTTTTTCAGAAAGGAGACAAGAAAGTGACATCAATCGGTAAGTTTAAAACTTTACATAACATTAGCATTCTTTTTATAATATCTACTCGTATTTTTTAATATAATGGAATTATGAATTCATTTTGCGAAATAAGGAATATTAATCAACAAAAGTATTATGAACAATATTAATAACAAATGTAAAGCCAGGTATTATGTCAAATTATTTGCTTTATTTAAACATTATAAAAATGTGCCTGTAAATTCACTTAAGGCTTTCCAATTTCCGACATTTGTATAAAGTACAAAGGTTAGTTAAACAAAGATCAATATGAAACTATGAAACTACCTTGGACATTGAACAAAGAGAAAGAATAAGTTAGTATACATAATATAAGTTGAATAGAACGGTCAACTGTAATAATTTTGGTTCCAGACAACCATTAACTATGATAGTAATTAGCAGTGTGTGTGAGAACAAGAATTACTGAAATAATAACGAGGACGGTGTAGGCTCTGGAAAACAGGAATTCTCATTGAGAATTTTTCTCATACTACTACCAATATCTACAACTTGTAGACTGCAAGCAAAGTAACAAGTAAAATGAAGATTGAATCTGAATCTACCCATTAACATGTTACTCGATCTCTATGTTAATGTGTCGATTGAAATACAATGACTAATGGGGCAAAGTTAATTTACATGAACGCATCTTTGCATGAATGACAAAAGCGAAGCTGCTTGACCGACCACACACGGCCATACTCACACCAGGTGAGTCAATCAGCAGCATCTGGTTCTGTTTCAATTTGTTTCTGATGCGGATTTGGATATCATCATACTAGTATAAACATAACATCGCGCATACATCATATCGTATCATTCGTATCGTTTCGAACATGTACCAAGTTAACAAGCAAGGGAGGAATGTGTTCCACAGTTGATTTTTACTTAATTTACTTTCATTTGCGTCATTCATTCATTCACTCTACTAAACACTGTGATTAATCTGAGCAAACAAGGAATGTGAATGTGATACATACGTGTCACTGTGAATGAGTAATGCTCACCTGTTTTTACTTTTCCGCAAAGTCATAGTCATAACCACAACACAAACATCACGAACGAAATCCCAATCTAAACTTAAATAAGAAATAACATACGTTAAATGCTTTTCGTGGAAGCTGTGTTATATTAGGTGTATTAGGTAGTGGTACGTGAGTGGTTAATATTATGTTTGTTGTAGTGGAACTCAAGAAAGTTATTCTAATATTCATCGTAGAGCTAAAAGAGATCACAAGTAAATAAAAGTGTAAATAAGTTTAACTCAAGTTATATCACACACGTAGAATTAGAGAAAAATGATTTTGTAGGGAACATTACAAACACCAGACGTAGATTTTTCTAATAGTTTCATTTTTTATAAATTTTATAAAATGTTTGGTAAAACTAAATTTAAGTTTTCAACGAATGTAAGGAGTTATCAGTAATTTTCCTGTTTAATCGACTTGTCACGTGCACGTCCCACAATAATGTAAAAATAATCTAACATGTTTTATTTACCCTTTTACAGACCTCTGGAAGCGGTGGTGGATTTTTCAGTTCATTCACTTCCTCTGCGAACAACCTGAATAACAGCACACCGAAGATGGAGGTAGTAATCAAATCCCGGAAGCCACAGTACTCCTCCGTCAAATGTCCTCACTGTTCGGCCACATTAGAATTTGAACTGCCTACCGGTGCTCAAACGGGCTCATCTAAGTTTAAAGTACAGTGCTACAACACACTGTGCGAAAAACTAGTACCCTATGACCCGAATAATCCCCCAACCCAAAATGGTTCCGCAAAAGCTTCTTCTTCCGGTGCATCTGGCTTCTCATTCAACTCGAAGGCTGCAGCGAAGCCCTACAAATTAGGAACTGACGATGAACCCGCCTCCATGGAGTACTACGAACTCTTGGGTGTTTCTCATAAAGCTGACACAGGAGAAATTAAAAAAGCGTATTATCGTTTAGCAATGAAGCATCATCCAGACAAGAACGACAATGAAGGTTCGGAAGAAATGTTCAAAAAGATATCAGAAGCGTACCAGGTGTTGTCAGATCCGGTGCTGAGGACGAAATACAATGAATATGGTCCAGGAAAAGGTTCAGGTAAGAAATGATCATCATGTTTTAAAAATTATACAGTTACTAATTTTGTAATCACTAATTTTCTATTACAGATCCCGAAGGGGGCTTTATTAATCCTGAGGAGTTCTTCAAAATGCAGTTCGGCGGAGAACTGTTTGTCGATATTATTGGGGAGTTGCAGATAGCAAAAGAGTTTAAAAACATGATGACAAAAAACGGAGAGGATGAAGACGGTGAAGAGGAGAAGGAGGAGGACTACTCGGTGACCCTAGAAAAACGAAGGGAGGAGATGGAGGCAAAGAAGAAAGCGAGGGAAGAGCGAGTTGCTGTTCTTGCAGAAAATTTGAAAAAGAAACTCAGCGTCTATTTAGAAACAGGGCCGGAAAATTTCAAGAAAGTGATTACAGAGGAGTCAGAAGAGCTCAAGGTGCAAAGTTTTGGTGTCCACCTACTCCACTCCATAGGTTATGTCTACTCCGTGAAGGCGAGTGAGTACTTGGCGAAATACAATGATTTTGACATTTTGGCCATGCCCTCATTTGTCCATAGAATGAGGTTAAAGGGGAGGGCTGTTTCCGAAACATTTAGTACAGGTAAGTTTATTCAGTTTAGTTGGCAAATGACATGAAGAATTGACCAATGCAAATATATATTTGATCATTGTTTTAATTGACTTATAGTGAAGTCGGCTGTTGATGTTCACGCTACATTTGTGCAATTGCAAGAAGCAGAAAAGACGGGGGCAAGTGAGGCAGAGCGAGAGAAATTGACAGAAGAAGCTGTGCGTCGTGGGACGGACGCCATTTGGAAAACGAGCAAGCTGGAAGTTGAGAGCGTGATCAGGAGTGTCTGTGATAAGACATTGACAGACAATGATGTAGATAGGGTTACGCTTAGGAAGCGTTCTGAAGGGTTGAAAATTATCGGCGACATTTATCAAAGTGTTACACCTCCACATATGCCTCCCAATAATCTTTTTATGTAACAAAGTAATTAATTTTTAATTTATTTACTATATAATGAAGCAAATAACGTTGAGTAATGTGTAATATTATAATTAATGTTAATCAAAAAAGATTCGTAAATCTTTTTTCTTTTACGTGTCTTAAATAAGAAATCGAGATT
The DNA here is from genome assembly GCA_021029165.1 of Cyphoderus albinus. NCBI lineage: Eukaryota > Metazoa > Arthropoda > Collembola > Entomobryomorpha > Paronellidae > Cyphoderus > Cyphoderus albinus. Next base: position 3,662 of record VYYJ01000430.1, read on the forward strand.
AACTCTATATTCATGTTTTCATAAAGACGATTTAAGAGAAGACGGAAGTGGAGGTTACACAATAGTAATTTACACAACTGTTGAAACTTCGGAGATTTCTATGTTACCATTTATAGCTTTATTTGGATTCACCGTTTGTAATTTTTAACTACCTTCTTGCATTACTTCCTACACTTAATATTACTCCTTCTAAATATAGCTATATAAACCCAGGCATAGCTCTGTCTGGAAAGTGGAAAAACTAAAGTTAAACACATCTCAAATGTTTTTGTAAGTTGTTATAACCTCGTTTCACATTTTTATGTTTTTATTATTATACTTATACATAGAGTTGTGTAAACTGAGAAAATATTGTACTATTGAAAACTGACTTATATAATGTGTTTCATTCCAAATTTTGTCGTTGTTATTAAGGCCACTTCGTCATCGTCGTTCAGAGTTCAGATAACTAAAGAACTTTTGCTAATGTTAACCTATTGGTAAAAAAGTAAATATGTAATACATGAAATTATATTTTAATGCACAGGAGTCACAAAGGTTCGAATTCAAGTAGGTAGATTATTGCAACAAAGTGCTTCTATTGTAAATGTACAGAGTACCTCTAAACGTGGCCGTAAGAAAATCATTTTCTTTTTCAATAAGAGATAAGTGAGTTGAGAACCATTTAATTTAAGCTTTCCTCTGTACTACATTTACCCAGTGAAATGTGGTAGTTGAAACGTAGCACCATGTTAAGCCGAACTTCTAAAACCCGCAAAAAGTACTATAATTCTCAGAGTTGTCACACGGCATACTTACATCTACCTACGTATAAGTCCACATCTTCTTTGAATAATGAAACACGAGTCCGCACCATTGAACTATAAAAATTCCTTTTTCGATTGTCATCTTTGTCGTCTATTTTGTTATCGCCCTTTTCTCTAGTCATTCCGGAATGAGTAATAAAAATAAAACTTATCCTTGTATGAATAAATGAAACGCAAAAAATACAGCAGTTCACAATTCACACATGCTGCTTTTCTTGGGCTAGTGTAGTAAACCAAAGAAAAATATCCCGTTAGCAGGATCGTTCAGTTATCTGTACCAAAACCAAGATAAATGAAGAATGCTTCATTGTAACCCGGCTTTAAAACCATTTTTCTAGTTTTACTGTTCATGTGTTGCAATGTAATGCAAAATGTAAAATCTGCATAAACCAGAAATGTTTGTATCTGTGAATGGAATAGATTATTTAATTCCACCTGAAACAATTGAAAGAATGAATTGTGCTATAAAATAAAACAATACGCGAGACATGTTAAGAAATATTATTAACATTGAAAGAATAAAGATATAATTTAAAACTTCGTCAGATTGTTATATAACGATTCTCAAATTACTGTTAATTACATTACAATTTATTATAAAACATTATGGCAAAAAAATAATATATTGATCAAAATTTATTCCAACAAACTATATAAATATAATAAATAATTAAAAGATTACCAAATACATAAGATTGTATGATTTATCAAAAATATATTTCAATGTTTACTATAATAATAATAAAAAATTCACAAACACGAGAATCCGAGAAACCATCATAATTCATTCACATCCTTTCATATGAAGAAGATATTAGCGTATAAGAATTTAAAAGCATCAAAATTCTAAATATTAATGTGTGCGTGCAAGTGTATGTAAAGCGGAGTTTGTGCTTGCTAGGAAATAAATAATAGTAACGGAGCGCACATTTTTATTCAATCTCTGCGATAATCAAGCCAGCAAAATATGATATTTTTCATTCCATTTCTATTCTATAATCAACATCCGGTCCATGGTCCGGCGACCGGTGTAGAGTTTTGCAGTGCGCAGTCACGTTTTTATGTGCTTTGTTCCCACGCACCTACAGATTGAATGCAAACAATCAACAAACAGCAACGGAAACCTGTTCATTAAATCAGTAACTCAAATTGGGAATGTAAATATTCAGTCCCATATTATCGTTCATGTACATTTGCACGTTTGCCATTCAATGGCAAGGGCAGAGAAATATGTGCGCTGCTGAGCTCTAATAACACACCAGTCATTGAAATATTTTTCATAGTCGACTAGTCGAGATTTAGGGTAAAGTATGTGTTTGCTTCATACTTATGTAGGTAGACAATAACATGTAGGTATTTTATGGACACATGGACGGTGCCCTTTCTTTCAGCAAATGAACGAACACACGAGACAGGAACAGACTCATTTGCTCATTCATTCCATCTCCTGATGAATCATGCACGCTTTTGCATTCTCAAACACTCTGTTACTTTACTTACAACTTGTAAGTTACAAGTTATTTACAAGAAAAAATCGAGGGTGTCATGAGAGTTGAGTAACAATATTTTGTATACTTTTTCATCTCAAAAATTAAACTCTCTACAAAATGATCAAATCAGCACAACCAACAAAACACAACTGTAAATGACGAGAGCAAACAATATCTTGCCCTCTTTCTTCACAGTTTTGGCTGTCTAACTGCCTATTTTTCTTTCCACCTTCCTTTCCTGGCTCAGAGCTATGCAAAACAGGCTATTCATTTTAGTGCAAGACGGTGATTCATGTTTTTCCCCATATAATTTATGCACAGTCACAACATGTTATTATGTAGCTGGTGTAATATACACCAAATTTTATACCTAAATATTTTCGAGTCCTTGTAAATTCGTTTGTCAAGTCAAGGTAAGCGAAACAAACCTGCTCATATTGTAGGCACAGGTAAGAATTTTCTTTCTTCTAACAGCATGAACGAAAACATTCGCACGGTAAGTTGGACAAGGGACAAAATGATGCATGTTTTTCCTTTCTCAGCCCTTTTTATAGCTAAGAGGAAATCTTTCGGTAAAAAGCCAACTTGAATGCATTCTTCTTCCGATTTTAGTTGTTACATAGTATATTTTATGCATCAATTTTTTTTGCTCCCACTTCAATTATAACTGTTTCTCTTGTACAGCAGTAGTGTGTAATAAAAAGTGCTTTGGCTGTGCATGGTGCTGGTGCATCAACCACAAACTACATAGCCATTTTGAACATACTGTGCAACAAAGCCGTACCAAATCAGAAAAAGAAGCCATTTCCTCTTCTTTCTTTTCTCCCCTTTTCAATCGTTACGTTTACGTAACACTTTATTTGCTTGCTTGCTGAGTGAACAAAAATGTAACTATGCAAAGTGCTATATAATCATATTGCTGTTTCACTCCACTCTTCTCGAACGCGTGCAACTGTTCTCTTTCAAATTTTTATTTTCAGTCAGTAAAACGTTGCTCTTTTTTCACTTCCTAATGCATCATGACTCATGACATCATCCAATCTACTGTGAAGAACCACCATGTAAAAATATAGGATCATTTGTGTCCGCATAAGCACAAAGTACACATAGAGGTTTCTTTTTCTCCCACTGTCTCTTGTTTGTTTGTCTTCATTAAGAGCCTAAGTCTTTGATGTAAAAGGGATTTACGACTAACTGATGATGTATATGATTGTTGAGTTGAGTGAGACAAGAATCATGCATAATATGCCGAGTTGTCGTAATGTAGCCTTATTAGTTCGAACTTCGAAAGCTGGACAAGACAAAGCTCTTGCTTTTTCTGTGTGTGTCCCATCGTCATGAAACGCTTCGCATTTTCTGCCTGTCTCTCTCGGTGGGTCCCTGTCGTTCTTCGGTCATATCCTTTCCGTAGTGCTTGCTTGCAACTGAAGTGAATAATGTGGATAATCACGTAATGTGTATATACAATAGAAAAACATTATGAGCTCTTTTCTGACCGAATGGAACATATGTAGGGAGAAATATTGTGAGCAGAATTTTTTCGTGACTCTGACTACTTTTCTGCATTTTACTGACACACGGTATTATACAGATAAGGCTTTGTGTGCATTGACTGTACCAATGCATTTACACACAATTTTTTAAGGTCTACTTGCTTGATGCCTGTTTCAAAGCACTGTAATAAGGAAAACCGGCAACTCAGAGCTGTATGAAGGCATGTATTGAGAATTGAGTAAACTATACTGTAATACAGTAGTTAGTTGAAACTTCAACAAGAAAACTAGAACTGCCAATTATTATGCCTTGTCTGCCAAAAATCCAAGGCTGGGTAATGTTGGTAGGTTGCTGATCAGAAAAGGTTGATTATGCTGTGTGTGTGGCTTATAGAGCTTCCTTACGGATTTTCTTCAACTTTTGCAGGGCTTGTCTGATGTGCACGTAAAAATGTGTTTACAATTTGAACATGAGAGAGAAGATTTTGATACATAAGAGCAAGCAGCTTTTTTCTTTTAAGTCAAGTTTTCTCAACTGGCCACATCTGACTTGATGTGAGAGAGTTGATAGCATGAGTTCACGTTAGTCATATTTGTTGCTGTTACTCACTCAGCTCACTCACACACACTCACTTAAATTGGCATCGATTCATTCATAAAGATGTATATTTAAGAAAATTTATTTTACGAAGATTAAGGCATTAACACTAAATTCATCATCATGAACCGCAACGCTGTAATAAATCTGACCAGAATTTAGAAATGGTGTGAGTAGGAAACTAGCGCATTAATATGTGCGAGTGTGAGTGCAAAAATTAAAAGTTGTGGGCGATCTCTAAAATATTTAGTGTTGTAAATAGTCAACTGTATACACATCGCTATTTTATTGTTATTGTAAACAAAACAAAAGTTAATTGCAAAGGAGAGCAGAGCTGCAGATAAAACTTCATTTGATATCATACGTTTAAAGCAGCTGCAATTAACGTAAAGGACTTACCTATGCACTAACTTAACGGATGCAATTAGATACAATTGAGTTGCGTCATTTTAATGAAACATCAGACCTGGTTAAAGTTATTTAATTGTGAAGGAAATTGTGACATTTAAAGGAATATTTTCCGCATAAAGTTGTTGCTGGTTATATTATTTAAGTGTGACTGTCGAATGTGACGTGCGAGTGCTTTAAACCATCGATTGAAGTTTGGGCCATTTTTGTCGACTGTGCCTATGTGATCTCATAATTTATTTATTTATTTTTGCACAAGAGTGCATAGAGAATTTATTTCATTACATCAATTAGCATATCGCATTATTAGCTTTTGTGCCTTCTGAAGATTTACGAGTTGGAACCCACGGGAAATCAGCTGTTAAATCTTCTGTCCATGTTGAACAGGTTCTGCTGGAGACACTTATCTAGTAGACTGTGGCCACGTACATACATAGTCGATGTCTCATTTGTCTGATAACTTAAATACAACCGTTTATTTACATACATGAAAGCATTTCTTTACACATTGGATCAGAATCAGAATATTTTGAACTATTCGCTTCTTTAAACCGAACCGAAGTGACACATGGACCATGGAAAGTTGTTAGATCACATCAGTTTAGCTGAACGGGAACGCTGAAGGACAATTACATACATTGGGTGGGGGTTACATTGTGGATAATTATTTTCTAAAATCACCAATGAATGAGTATGAAAAAGGAAAACACAAGGAGTAATAATGCATGCAACAATGTGTAATGTGCTAATTACGTAATTGGAGTCAGACGACCTTGAAACTAATAATTATCTCCTTTCTACTCACCTGTAACATATTGCCCAATCGCCTCCTACTAATGCGTTGTGGTGTTTGGGAATGTCAAATGTCATGTTTGCTTATCAAATCTTATTCCACCTGTGTGGTCATGAAGTCTGAGTCTGACGAAGAAACCAAAAGTGTGAAAGGCGACAACGACAACAAACAGTCAACAACAAAGACCTAAAGTAAACCACGCACAAATTACATCGCATCGACTCATCGTCACCGTGAACGAAAGCTTGTTGCTCAAACTTAATAGAGTCATTTTAGTAGCCATTCTCATCAGCATTTTGTCATCGTTTTGTGAGTGTTAATTTAAATAAGCATGCTAACGAAAACGTTTTCTCGTATGTTTTTTCACGCCTGGTTCGCTTCCTCTTTTTCATGAATGGAAAAAGGGTCGTCGTGTGTTATTACGATTGTATCAGCTGCAACAGAAGCGGCACCTCGGCTTCAAGGATGCGAGGAGGATAATAATTATTTGAAAAAACGAGTTTTTCATCGCATTCAAAGACTGGATTTTTGTAAAAGATAAGTGAGAAAATAATACCTACCAATCCATCACCTCTCGCGAGATACAGTGGTCACAAGGAAGTGCAGGCATTTTCAAGTGGACAAATTCTTTCAACAATTACACAACTACAAAAAGGATTATCAAATTATCAAGACGTCTTCTTATAACATGACATGCTTTGCATATCCAGCGGAGCATGCAATATGCAAATTAACTTTCTCGTATTTGCTGGTGTATCTGAATCGAAATGCTGATGAGTGACCAGGAGTTAGTTTGATAAAATTGTGTTAAGAAGCTATATATTTATTATCTTGATTCAACAATGCCCGACACTAGAACTACGGGTGTTTCGGGGGACAAAACCAAGTTCGGTGTCAATTAATATTCTATCGTGACAAAGTTACTACAAGAAAAAAGTATAAAGAAGACGACCTGTGTTCATTTTCTATTTTGGTACATCTTTGATTAATTATTGTACGGAATGAGGGGTTAAATATGCTCGAGAGGATAATTATGACACATTTGACAGAAGCTTATCATCGTGGTGCAAAGAAGAAGATAATTTAAGAAGAAAGAGGTGGAACGCAGCTATTTTCAATTTTTCATTCCAACCAAGGTTAGTTGTCAACAGTGTTTTTATATGGCTATGGACATTACATTTGACATGACTTTTTGTGTGATTAGATTCGTGACATGAGCATCTCATTTTCCATTCATTAAGCATTTGGAAAGCATTTATGAATGAGTGGTCATCTTTTTGTTGTTGTTTTTTGCATGCATTGCAAAAATTTCCTCATACTAAATTTCATTCCATTACTTTTAATTACTCATATAGCTTGCAAGTAAAAAATCTAAAATGAACCATTATAATGACTTTTGCTCGTGTGGCCACAATTATTCCTGAAATAGGCAATATGCTTTTAATTGATGTGTAAAATGTAAAAACGCGTACTTTGTAGTTTCTTCGTGAAAAATGTGTCTTCTACGCCGGATAAAATGTGATTCTACAACACACAACTCTATGAAAATGTACCTATGCATGTAAACGCCGGTAAATGTTGTTTTACCCGATTTTGGTCACCTCAACCTCCTTTACATCATTATTATTATCCACATTATTTCGGTCTACAAAGTGCATGCCCATAAACAACCGTTTTCTGCAGCGCTGGTGCTGGTATACGTAAACCAGCCGACCTTCATTGTGGAGAGAAAGAGCTAACGAAGAGATAACTGTTGAAACGAGGCTTTGTTTATGTTTCCTTTGTTCTCGGTGTGTGGGAGTTAGGAATGCTCTAATTTTCTCACTTAGTCAATATACCTTTCTCTACCTCCTCCTGCTAGATCTTTTTGTCCAGAGAGTATTCTCTTCTACTGCAGTGCAGTTTTGTTGCCCTCCTTTTGCTTTCTTCAAACAAAGTAGACTAAACCTCAACAAAAACCTTTCCGTAATTACTTACCACATGGTAATACGTTTGATGTTTAATTCTCACTCTTGCAAAATAATGATTACGTCAGAGTCATAGAGTTCGAGACTGCTGCTGCATCATCAGCACCAACTTTTTGCTCATACTGTCATGTCATGTCAGGGAGTGAGTCAATGTCAACCTGTCGTTGGAAGCTACTACAGAAAAGTAATAATTTTACTACCTTACTTGTTTGGTTTACAAAATTGATAATTAATAATCTTGAAGGTACGTTCAACGTATTATATCTTTTGTTGATTTGCAAGGCTGCAAAGAATTTTATTTGTTGGAATAATTGAGGGCGTACGGCAAGCAAGTGCGAGCAAGCGCCATGTTACAGCAAAAAAGTATCAACGTTTAACTTTCCATTTCAGCTATACAAAATATCATTTATTTTACGTCAATAAAATGGAAGGCTAACAAAAATTGAATTTGACACATGACGTCATCGACAAATGTAACGACAACCTCTCCTTCATAAGGCTGATTTGTTGATACGAATCATTCCAATAAACTCTTCTACACCTAAAAACGCTTCAGCTTCTTTCTGATACAGATTTATACATCCAGAGTCAAATGCACTCAATTATAAACTTAAGCATGCTGCAGTGATGCAAATGAGAAATTTGTAGCAATAAAAATTGTAAATGTACGGACGCATTTACTTATACACCGCACTGCATCACCCTTTTAAAACGATTGTGCATCACAGAGGGTGCCAAACTGCCAAACTCAACCAGTAAAACCAAAACCAAAGCCTTCTACAAATATGATTTGTATCACAAGTTGACGTTATGCTGTTATGTTGTAATAATTTATAATTTCAATATTTTTCTTCCTTTCTTGCACAACTCCTCCAAAACAAAATAATTTCATTCCAACCATTGCATTTTGGCACCCCGATAATGTGGTGCCACATGAACTAATTTGTGTCTGCTGCCGCTGCCGGCTGCCTAATATAATAAAAAGTTCTGTATTGAAAATGTAAGCGAATTGTAGTTTTTCTTTATCGTCTCTCGTAAGACTTCTGTGAACTGGGAAGTTGTTGAATCAGAATTATACACTTTTCTAGTGGATTGAGTACTGACTGATTATTATGTGTTGTGACTTTGTGAGTTAGAAAACCATTAAACACAATAAATCGCTACAGGTTATCTAATCGACTTAAGTCAATCCTCATTATTATTATTGGATCAACTTCTTAACTCATTAATGCATGATGCGCCAGTCCTTGCTTATGGGCAAAAACTTGTCTGTCAAATAAATTAAACAGAAGCATTGAGCTATTGGAGGTAATAACTTTTGAATTTGGAGACCATCACTCTTCACAGTCTTTACTTTAATTTAACCTTCTGTTTCTATTGACCAGTCTGGCTCGACATGTTGTTTGGCGCTTAACATTCGACTCGAATGATTGGAGGCAGTTAAAAGAGGCAAAACAAGCGTCGACCATTTTGTCACCGAAAACCTAAAATGCAAAATGTTGCACAAGTAAACCTTTAAGTAGTCCAACAATATATTAACATAATACATGGTAAAAGTAAAACGTTTAGAGCCTCTAAATTAGAGGCGAACGATACATGCCCAACTAACATGGTCTATTAAATAATTTTATTGCTTTTGTTAGCTGATGGAAAAATGTTAATGTGTCAGTGAGGCAACTAAAGCGGCTCCCACCTTCGTTCGTAGTTTCGTATTTTTGGCCACTTTCGTGTTTTGGCAATAGCTTTCATTTCGTACTAGACTGGCGCATGGATAATGGACACGGAGGTAAACCGTACCTGACCTGTACCAAAAGTTACATTTTCTGTTATCAATTGTTGGATAAATTGCAGAATCTCGTCAAGCCAGTTTTACGATTTTTTACGTGAATTTATTTGGCAGTTTTTCTCAAACCGTTCGGACAAAATAGTAATTAAATAGTTTTTTTATTGGCAATGTTGAAGAAGCTAGAAAACACGAGAAAATCCGAACAAATGTTTACATTTGAAGAAGTTTCTCAAGTTTTTGCAGTTGTGTACCAATTACCAAAGCTCATCGATTTGTATTTTATTAAATAATTGCAAGCTCACTAGTGCGCATAATTCCAAATTTGTCCTATTTAATCTCATAGTCTGATTATATGTTTCTGAAATAATTGTTGAATGATGCAGGACTGTGTCCATTAATCATAATTTGGATTTCAGACGCAGCCAGAAAGACCTTGAACTTATTATGAATGCGATTAAGCTAAACATGAACAAACGCAACGCAAATTATAAATATTGAATTATAAAAATCATGATTTTTGCAGCAGTCCAGACGAACCCCCTCATTAAATGCGTCAATCCCGAAACTTTGCCCCATGAACTTCGAGTTTGAGTTGTGAATTGTGAAAAGGTCCATTTGTTTTGTCGCACGAACTTTCGATATGTCTGAACTTTTGTTCAATGTCCAGTAGTCAGATCAAATCCTCCAGAACTACCACGATGCATGCGCTAGGACACGCTAGACTAAAAGTGTACTCTTAAATTACCCAACGTGACGCTTTTTTCCATTCTTCGTTTCGGTCAATTTCTTCAAGGTCACTTGGCTGACTTGATAAGATGTTATTTTATTGCACACAAGAAAATGTTGTTTTGTGCCCAACGTATTGTGGGCGTTACTTTCGCCTTTTGTGAAAATAAAATAACACATTGATAAGAAATCGGAAAGAAACTTTAATGCAACACAAGAATAGAAAAGGCATGTGAACAATAAAAGTCAGAAAATGAAAATTTATTCTATACCTTCATGGATATTTTTGTCAAATTCTAAAATGTTGCGGTTAATTCACATGACATAACAATCTTCAAGATGCTCCAAGTCAATTCTTTCAACTTCTTTCCAATGATCCCAAATCAGGTTTAAAGGTGGCATCTTTATCTCTGATCACTTCTCATATTACAGACAAGGGCGAAGCCAAAATAATCTTTTTGTTTTCTTTTAGTAGTATAAAAACCTTTGCATTTAATAAAAAATTGCATTGTTTGCTCTGGCTGAAACGATGGGTTTGCTTGATTAAAGTGAGGAAGAGGTACGTGTAGGAGCACGTCGAGCACAAAAGAAAGTGATACAAATCACGAGCCAATGAAAATGCCATAGGTATATTATTGCAATATCGACGCAATCAGAATCACGGTTCTGTTCGATCAATGCTTAATTTCCCAGTTAAGTTGGATGCAAATTGCTCTTTTGATTTCAGGCTAGATTTTTCCGTGTAACCTGAATGGAGACTGGCAACTTATTTATGTATGCACTTGATTATTGAGATCCATCCAAGCCCTTGCGCAAACGTTTATTCTTGTGCTTGAATTAATGTCGATTGAAATTCAAAGTTTGAATTACAAAAACAAACAAACCTGAAAATTCTCAGATTTGATTGCGTGCTTATGTTGCTACAACTGAAATCGAATAATTAAAAGGTATTCAAAAATGCACCTCAAACCTAAAGGATTGAATATCGGAATGAAACAAGTTGAGATATTGAAACTTCAGAAGTGTTCATTAGTGAGGACGATTGAGGCGGGGGGAGGCGAATAGTTATGTGAACTTAATTGTTTACGTTTTAGTATTGCTTACTTCAAATTCAAAGCGATGAGGATTGTAATTCATTATTCACTGCAGTCAGTGACTATTGTTATTTCTACTAATAACTTGAGGTTTCAAGTGTAACATTTTTTGTGAATGATACTCTGAATGAAGCCCTTTTCTTTTGTGTACGGCTCTTGTCTCGTTACATTACAATGCTATGATTTTGATGATGATAAATGAACACTGATCGTGATCAGTGATCATAGTGCATTTTTGGTTTATGCGCATGACATGCAAAATAAGTGCGGAACAACGTTTTTCATGCTTCATAATTTGGTGTGAAATAACTGTGAGCGCTCATTGCATAGTAATAAACCCTTGAGAGCGAATACAAAAAGTACCGAAAAATGTATTATTTCAGCCACCTAGATTTGGTTTATTTTGTTATCAAAATTAAATTGGCTAATGATCAATGATGCACATCATTACTAATGCCATTATAGGACTATAAGTATTTTACCAGTGATCACACTAACGTTTATCTAAAAAGGAAACTCTGGAGTCAGCGAGTCAGTTGTGTGCGCGAACATATTCACAGACTAGGAAAGCAAGAATAACCCAAGTACCTTTCGGAACTCATTGAACTTAACGACATCTTGATTTTTGTGATGATTTTACCATGTTTTACGTTGTTCTGGCCTTGGCATATTTTTATTCAAAACCCTTGTGCTTTGCACTATATTAAGTTCTCACAAAACCAAAGTTTGGGCGCACCTGCACACGAATACAGGATGAAATTCGAAACACAAATAATGCTATAAACGTCAAACTATTTTGCATAACTGTCTCGTTACTTTGCATTTTGTGGGCATATTATTAACTCATACGCTACGTAGTACATTACAAACATATTCTGCAAACATATACAATATATAGCCTAAGTTTTAAAAGACAAGGAAGTTTTAACGTTCCACAGCGAAGAAATACTTACATTTCTTTTCGGAGCAGAATAATTTTTTTTCCCACACTGTAGTGGCCACAAAATTGAATTCTGGCTTTGCAGATTAGATTTCACAGACTTTTGCAAAATAAATAGCTGCGTCATTTAAAATTCTACTTTCAAGGAATATAAAATGTAACGCTAAATTATCCCTCATCATCGTTCATTTATCCCATCCCAGAACGATTTGATACTCACATAAATAGCATAGAAAAATAGCCGTATAACTTATCACTGTATCAGTATCATAAATCCAGGCTTTCAGAAGCTTCTTATTATACATTTTTGTCTATGTTTTACTTGCAACAGAAAGTGGTCACTGAGCTAGTGATTTATTACAGTGCATTCACGTCTATTCTCTTGCGACCATTTATTTATTTCTCTCGGTGTCAGTTAAGACGTCTCTTTTATTTCTTTGTGCTGCTGACGACAAGGGAAAAAGTCGTGCTTTTTTAGTTGCCGCTGCTGTCTTTGCCATTTGTTTTAGGTGTTTAGTGTTCGCCATAAAAATTGTTTTTGCAGCGAATATTAATTAACTTTTTTTATAATTTCTTGTCAGCTACATACCTGGGCATGGTTGTACTATCACACTGCACTGTCATTACTCATTTCAGTCTAATGTACCAATGTAAGGTTGTCAGCAGTTTGTTTTGCTTTTATTACAAAGTGTGCGTTTTATTTTGGTATGCTGAGGCTAAACCCCAAAATACATTCGATTTTTATTATATAGTTGAAAAATCGTGATGATGATATGATCATGTCAGAAGACAAAAATGGACATAAAGAGATGGAGAAATGTGCCCATAATAACGTTTTGTTCCTTTGCCTTTGTAGTCATTATAATACAAATATAACGAACTGCAATAGAAAAGCTGCATGATTTGAGTAAAGACGAGATTTTAAAGCAGTCTGCATTTTACATTTTATAATTTAACTTTTCTAATCTACCACAGAGAATGAATGTGTGCACATTGCACATATTTTAAATAGATTGGCTACACGTTTTGCCGGCATTTTCTGGCACAGATGAAGAAGGTCGTTCTGGTGGTGGCATTCTGAACAGCTTAAAGCTATTGATACCCTGACTGCGTAAACTTTAATGGAATATCTAATTTATTCAAATAGTACATCAGTATGATTATGTGGCCAACAGCAGAACCTTAAGACGAGACAACAGCTGCGCCCAAAAATACAATATTCATTTTAATTTGAATAATAAGAGTATTATTAGTGCGCGAACGTTTTGCGGAGAAAAAGGAAGCTTCATTGTGGAAAATACATTTTGATAAGATACCAAAGTTAAGGAAAGTATATTTTACGGTGGAAATAAAAATGCAGAGTGCTAAAGAATTCTCGCGGTGCCTTTTCCTTAAAGTTGCAACATGGAAATGGTAGGCGTACCTTTTACCATTAACAAGAGTACGTTTGTGTGTACAAGTGAGTTTTTAAGTTTTAATTTAAGTGTTTAAATATTGGTTGAGAACACAGCCGAAAACGAGGCCCTCTGTTCCACTCAAACCTTCTCCCAAAATTACACCAGACAGGAAGGAAGTAGTCCTTTTTCGAAGAGCAGGCTTTTTAAAGTGTCGAGGTGCATGTACAATGGTCCATACCATCCATTTTTCAGTCTGGTTCAGTTTGGCTGCAACTTCAAAAGCTACTGGATGACTTTTTTATATGAATTTTACAAAGCAAAAGTACCCTGTGTTTTTTATTATTTTTACCCGGCTTCCTTTGGTCTTTCGTTCCATTCATTCTCCCACTTCATTCATGTTTTCCCCAAGGAAGGCTTATGGCCCATGATTCACTGCTCCACATCTGCAATGCTGCTGCTCTGCTGTGTGCACACAATATTGGAGTGAGGAAAGAGTCAAACAAAGCATTACCATCGTTCGTATTATCATCATCGTATTCTCCCGTCTCTCTGCCGAGCCAACTTTTAAAGCAGAGCTTTTTATCAGTGCTCTCCAGCTTTTTGTATTGGTGAAAGTATGGCCAAGTTAGTGACGTACAGTGAATGTGACATACATAAATATGTATACGTTTCATAAAAGTAGATGTGGGGCAGTAGCAGTTTTCTTTGTGACAATAAGAAAGGGAAAGAAGCTGCTGCACTTCTGATCACGTATAAGTCACATTTTTTAGTTCTTTACCAAACGAAAAGGGTGTTTTAGCAGTAGCAGGAGCCCGTGGAAGGGTAATAAAAATAAATAAGCCAAGTTAAAAGAATAAGTGGACACATAAAGGCGAGAGTAAGAGTGGATGGAGTATTTCCTTTTCGTGTTTGTTGTTGTTATTACTAGTACAACAGAGGGGTTTAGCCTCAGAAATGTATGACATTGTCTTCTCTTCAGTTGGTTAGATTTGGGTTACAAAGTTACACGTTATGACATGCAGTAGCTACAAAGGTCTAAATGTTATGGTATTGAATGTATGATTTTGCGGCTTACGGTTTCAGACAGAGATAACGCTGGGAATGAGCATCCGCGTGGTTCATGCTCATGCTCGACCCATTCCGCTGCTGACAGTCTGTAAAACCGAGATGAACAATAAACATTACATGAAAGACAGTGAGAGAAATGAAGGAGTTTCTAACTTCAGAATTTTGTGTGCACGTTCAGTAGTCCCATGGAATTATTCCAATGTGACAGTCTTGTCGGTTCCTGTGGAGTTATTTCGTGGCTTGGAAACTTTAGCCGGAAATCTAAAAGAAATCGACTTTTGAAATATTATTCCAAATCACCGTCTCTTCACAATTTGTATATTTGACGTTTTTGTGTGTGTCAAGAGGCCTGATAAAGTTGGAACAAAATCGAAGTTTGATATGCTGGCACTTGATTTACGTCCACAGTTCAGGATGGTCAAATGAAAATTGTTTCACTGTGATCCAGTTCAAGTAGCCGAATAACATGCAATTGGCGATGCTTGCCGTCAGTTATAGTGACGGTTATAAATGCTAGAAATCGGTACTATAAAATACAGATAGTGAGAAACTGGTTTGTGTGTGATTTCATATTTATCAACGTTTTTAACAAATGTTTTTCGGGAGTCATTAGTTATGTGCCATAACTGTTACCTTCCAGATAGACAGTATTAGTCGATAAATGTTACCTACATGATATCGATGTGTGGAACTGCGTGTGTTGTGGTGAAATTTCGGGCAACGTGGTATTACGAAAAATTTAATTATGGTGAGTATTATAAAGTTTTGTGAGTGAGATGAGATCATTGTCAGATAAAAGATGATAAAGATAAAGTGAGTTGAGTTTATCCCAGTGATTGAATTTAATTGGTACTTTACGCTATAGCCAATATAAAAATAAAGATGAAGTAATAATACAATTTGTAAGCATTAGATGAACAGATACACGTTTGAAGCAATTTTATATAAAAGTTTGTACCTTAAGTTTCATTGGACAATAAAACGTATTAACTGCTCAAATGGTATCATCGGTTGAAGTTGTGCTTTGTGCGTCTTCTCTTTAAGCACGAACAAAATCAGGTTTGGTGAAAAGCAAACAAGTGAAAGTACAACGTACAACTTTTATGGAGCATGGGATATACCGGAGTTTAGTTTTATAGGAGCATCCACAGCTGTTAGAGAATAGCAATTACCCGATGAATTGTTATTGTTTATTACTAGGTCACTTGATATTGTTGGTAGTTATTTTGTAACTTTAATGTCAAGGTACGGCTGGTATTTACCTTACATGAAAACGTAGCAAATACCTTTCTCTTGCCTTGATATACATACACGCTCCTCTTCATGAAATTGAATTTTTCTACTAATTGTTATTTGCTTATAACAATTCGGGTAATGCTCGTTGGAAAAGAATCACTCAAGTCTTGGAAAGTGTTTTTTTTGTAGTTTGCGAGCATATTGTATTGTAAGCAACTTACCGACTTGGTTATCTCCTGAAGATAAGGGGAATTCCTCTGAAGTTTTATATATTTAATACAGCATTTTATTCATCATTCACTTTATGTATGAATATGGTTGTGTTGTGATCAAAACGTGCGATGACTTTTTAGGCATTATATTCGTACCTCCATAATGACACCGTGATGTTGAGTTACCTCAGTTTGACCACGTCACAACACTATCACCAACAAGATATTATTTAGGCTGTCCCACAGTTTTCGCCAATAAAACCTGTATACTCAGAGAGAAAAACCGGCATAGAATGACAGACAGACATGAGCGCAGAAAAGTTGGTGTGTGCCGTTTGGTTAATTGTTTGTTTACTGATTAAAACACATACTATAGTCTCATTTGTGTATTTGCATGAAAATACGACAGGAATAAATGAAAGGATTTACAGAATCATGTCATGATTTTGAACTGAAACAGATGAAAACATGAAATAAGTAAACAAGAATGACCATCATGCTAGAAACTTTTACGAAGAGTGGCAGTTTCATTTATTGTTTTTACAGAAAATCTAATTTTTAATAAATTAAAAATATCCGTCGTTGTTTGGTAATATAATGTATTTTTGAATTGTTGCAGAGTTGTGAAGACAGTTGGTGACCTAATTGGATAGTTCTGGTGGTGGTAAAAATCCTTCACCACTAAATTATCTAAACAATATGGAATTTGATCAGAGCTTAGAGGAATGGGCGAAGGACAAACCGCTGAGTATTTTACAGTTGGATCCGGCAGACAGAGCTGTTCTCCGAATTGCAGGTAATATTAATAAAAGTTTGCACTTTTAACGTTCATAAAACATTACAGCAGAATAAATTGCCTTATGGCAAACATTGCACGGTTTCTATTTACTTGGCACAATACAATTTTTTCATAAATTGACATTTTGTAATGCGCTCTATTCCATATTTAGTGTAATAGACATCAGCCATTATCCCCAAGAAAGAATTATGAAAAGCTGTTTGTTTTCGCTAACAATGAAATCAGGAAAATCTTCTTTTTTTTCTCTGGAAAATGATGAATTGTTGAATGTTGAAGGTCACAAGCATATTTAGCTAATAAGGGGTGCATAATGGTTTTATAATGTTGATACAGTCATTATTGTATTATGAGGACATTAAAAGAGGATTGCGAGTTGTGTGGGATGAGATGAGTACATACAAATTGCTTAGTATTATTAACTTGCTAATTAACTTCTTAAATTGGACCTACTACCACGATTATACAATGATTAGACATGCTGTAAGTTACAACCTGTAACTACTACTCAAACTAGTGCAAATATCAGTGGAGTGTTTTTCACTTTCTTTTGACTTCTCAGCTACTTCGTTGCAGATTAGTTCTGACGATGATAAATGATCTGATGAGATGAGCAACTATTTTTACTCCTACGCATTGTCTCACTTAAGTGCTAATAAGTGGACGTCAGTGCATGTCCACTTTTGTTGAGATCATACTTTATTATCACGCAGGTTCGATACAGTTGCAAAATTGATTGAGATGAATCACTATAAGCTGTAACTACAAATCACAATAATCGGACTGATGTAATTCTTTTGACCGAGTTTTATTTAGAAAGTTTCAAACTAGGATTTCCGGACAATTTGTTTTGAATTTGGGTTTTCATGAGAAGGCAAAAGTTCAAAGTCAAACTTTAAAGGCATGGTTTTCGCTAATGACGGAAAGCGTTGTTTCACTTTTCAATCTCTTTTACAATATATTAAATGAGATGCAGCAGCTATCTTCGAAATTGGAACTTGTGCCAAAAGTTTGAAAATGTTAATGGGTTGTACACTGTCACACTACTTTGGTTGATGTTTCAGAGGATGTTTTGGCTTGGAATATGTTAAATAGTTTCACACTTAAATAATTAATAATGTGTAATTTGTCACGTGCGTGTATTCAGATACCGTTAGCTAGTGCAATAATTATTGTTACCGTTCTAGTTTTAAAATAAACACGACTTATCTCGTTTATTTGCTTAAGGTCGTTAATAAATCTGAAACCAACCGCTGTTTTGTTGACTTTGTTAATGTGTGTGACAATCACTGGTTTTGTGATTTATTGCCTCAAAATGCAAATTTTCATGGTTTGCAATTTAATACATAATGTAGTAAACTGTTTTATAATTAAAGGAAACAATGTCACAACTTATATTGTCTTTTGCACAAATCAGTAAACCGTCTCAATTATCTAGTTAGCGAATTGGATAATGCAGTTTTAAAAGATTTTGTTTCAATCAATATGCTTGAAGGCCAAACATTATACGTCAATTTACTATAGGTTTTTGACGATTTCAATAGATATGAATTACAACTTGTTTATTTACGCTAAGTATACATTCTATAATTTATATACATGTTTACTTTTTACAAGTAAACTACAAGCTTAAAGTCATGAATGAAACATTGAAAGCAGATCACTTCATGAGACTTAATTTCAATTTCCTTTTCGATGAACGTGATGAACTATCATTACTTAGGAAATTACACGTGCTTAGATTTAATTTCCTGATTCACTACATTTTTTGGAGAAAGCAAAAATGCTACAGTTTGAAGATTTTGTTACGTGTTGCCACAAACTAAACAATATCAATTACATCGTCGCCGTCTACTTTGTAATTTGAATAAAGCCGGTTCAGCGTTGAGCCCCAAAAATTTCGATTGGTTCCAAATTGAATTCATCGTAACGTGAGCTCATTGGCAGCTTTAGAAGGTGACATTTTGACTTGAGAACTAGTATTACACGCGGTATTACATATTGCATAACCCGACTCTTCAAAACGAGTTGTATAGGTAATTCATTCTATTTTCATTTTTATGTGGAAATGTAAATCATTTTGCTTACTCGCCCATTTTTATGTTCCACTACTTCAAAGTCACTCTTGTGCGGTTTTACAACTTCAGTTGTTAGTAGTTCCATGACTGAATGGGAGTAAGAAAAGTACATTATGGAGGCAAGGATAGCCTTGAAAGATCTCTTCCTTCTCTGCTGAAGAGATCTTTGTCAGATAAGGAATGCGTGTCCATAATAATTTATCTTTTTATCGTTCAACTCGTTTCTAGTGTATTGGTTTTGGTTTATGTATTCACCGGAAGGAAGGGCGTTGGTTCTATTCATCTGTGTTTTCTGCATTAAACATTAAAACTCACCCAGTATTTTCTTGCTTTCAAGAAACCTACTTACAAGAATGACTTATGAACAATACGATACGAATTATCTGATGTTTTGTAACTCTTTTTTATGTACATTTAATTCACGACAAGATTATGCTAAGTAAAGAAAAGCAAATGGCTTTGCCTATTAAACCCAGTGATTTATTACGTCACGTCAAGTAAATAAGTAAGTGGCCAAAATTCGTTGGATGATGATCCAATAATGTTTACTCACTGAAGAATACTTGTTTTTACACTCCGAAAAAGTGTTCAGGGAATTCATGTTGTGTAAACTGAACATAACAATAAATAATGTCTTTTCAATTTAATACTCGTCTAACCACTACTAGCCGTGATGTTTATTTGTTTATTTTATTTTATGTTACATCATGCAATTTTTGCAACAAACTGTCTACATGAGAGCTGCCCAGTTTAACAAAGATTGCCCTTGACTTTGTATGACGTTCATTAAGTGTGAAGGGAATTAGAATAATATTGTTGTCTGTGCTCATTTTATAAAATTTAATTTTCTTCTTTACAAAGTAAACAGTGTGTCATTATTTATTTCAATAAAACAATAATTCACCTGCGCTCATGGGCTTAATGCGCGTTTTAAACACCAAAATTGAACTTGATTAAAGAAAGCATGTTTATCCTATATGGTCATTCGAAGAGCTTACATCGTTTTTTTTAAAGTTTATGGAAAAGTGAAAATGCAGTAGTACATGTTTAATTTTGCTGGGCAAAAAATTTGCAGTGGGTTATTTTGAATGTTTGTTGGTTACATACAATAATTTACAAAGCGGCACGCGGGAGGAGAGCCAGCATTTTGTGGGCATACTTGTCTTTCACAATTTTGTGTCTTTGTCTGTTCTGTCTTCTTTTAACTCGTTTCTACTTTCATCTTGGCGTGCTGTCATTTTAAAAGGAACATCATTGAGAAAAACTGTGCTCTTGTCACGTTTGTTCTTGTCTACTTACGAATGTGGTAACAACACTTCACTCCTCTTCAAGGAAAAACGCTCTACAAAAGTCAGAAAAATGTTCTCCACTTTGATTATGAAGGTACAAAACGCGAGTAAAAACTTACCTAAATGTACTTTTGTAACTTCAGCCATGGCACACCCGCCGAGTGCCAAAGCTTCTTATGTCCTTAAGTGTTTAACAATATCGAAGTGTACAAAAAGCATTAAGTTTATTGATGAGGGTGACGTAATATAGCATTATTTTATGTTGTAAATAAATTGCTCAGCGGGTTTCTAGTTTTAAAATTCATGGCTGTTATGCAAAGTACATGAATTAATTATAAATTTTGAAATATTTTAAACAACCTTCCCCGGGTGGAATGCATTAAGCATCAAGGTCGATTATTGATTTGCCTGGCATGTGCAATGCAGGTAAATATACTTTTTTACACACAAAAAATCTATTATTGGTGCTTCAACAAGATCTATCGCATTGTTAAAATTTATTGAATGGAAAAAGTTATAGTTTTGTGTAGAGGATTGCAAAGAGACAGTGAGAGAGATAAAACAGTTCACTAGTTTTCTTTTAGAGGGCTTGCGCTGTTGCCGGTGATGTCGCGTGTTTGTGTGTGTACTATGGTTTCAGTTATACATATGCAACTTCCTTTTGCGCCCACATACCATTTCATTATTACGACTACAATGATGCCTTCAAATAAAGCTGAAGTTGAAATGGAGCTTCTGTTACTTTATTCTTTATTACAGACGACATTACCATCATTATCAAAAACATGGTTCATGTCATTTTGACTTTCGCTTGTCCTGCTTCTTGTACATTAGTATTTGGGACGGTCTACGTGGGAGGATGGTGGATATAATTTCGCTCCATACGGCTTGCATAAAAATGTGCTTACTGGCTATATCTGGATTGTGTAAAAGAAGAGCAAACTGCTACAGAACTGTTTTTTGACAATTTTCATTCAACTTCACATTGCCCAAGTTAAGTGCTCAGAAAAGTCAAGTGGAAATCAGCTTATCCTTTCACTTCACTTTTTGATGGTGGTGGTGACTTCTTGAAAAAGGAGAAGTTGGAAGTTGAATTGGGTCATAAAATGACGATATTAAAAATTAAGAAGCAATGATTGTACTCTCCAAAGAAGAAGAACATTTTTATATTTTATAATGTTCAAGAGCGTAAAAGGAAATGTGGACATAATCAAACAAGCGTGGACCTACACGAGCTCATGCACATACAGCAATAGTAACAGCTATAAACAGAGCAATAAATTTTCAGAAAATAGTTAAATGACCACCTCAGCTACCACCTTCGATGAAAGGGTACTACAGGTCAAGTGAGGGATTAATGGACTCATTCACAAAACTGAAAGTGCTGATGCCGCCGAAAAATATCAATGCATCACATAAATAACATATAAACTTAATTTGATACATCAATCATGGAGTTTGCAAAACAAATTATGATAATTTGGTGCTTCCTGGAAATTAGTGATAAACAAGCGCTGATCGAAGCATTTTTATTAAACATTTTAATGTTAACTTTTATTAATCATTGATTTATGTAGAAAATCTTTAGTGTTACTGTTGTAGAATTATTATTTTTTGTTATACTTTTCGTTGTGCTTTTGATCTGATTATTAGATTCTTTATTTGGTTTCTTGTTGGATCTGTATTCTACATCAATGTATGTTTTACCTTTTAAAGCAGAGTGCATTCATTTAGTCTAACATTGATATTGATAAAAATCAGAAATCTTTTGTGATTAAAGAAACGAACACAAAGCATTTCCCTAAAAAGAGAAAGGAAAAACGGACACGTCCTCCTAAAAATAATAATAATTATTATTATACCACTTTGGCCGTTCCTTTATTCTACATCGAAACCTACGAAATGCTTTTTACACTGTGGCATATTCCAGATCAGCCAAAGCATTTAATTGTGAAACTTCAGTTTTCAAATCAACCTTGTATAACATTACAAAAGCTTGTTTTAAAGTCAAACTCACAGAGCCTGTCTCAGAAATCTTTTAAACAAGGCATAAAAACTACTCAGCTTCCTCCTCTGTGATTTTAACATTATTCAAAGTAGTCCTCTGGAAGAAGGCGTTTTGAATTACATACATGCACCAAAACGATCTCACATGAAGTCGCATTCCAAACTCCCACCCCCGTACTTATCATCATGTATAACTTAGAATTTGTGGACTGTTGTTTTAGAAGCATTCAGCATTTCACTTTGAAAGTAAAGCAATGCGGTATTGATGAATGAGTTGATTACCTTTAAAAATAACCTCTTGGTTACTTTCTTTAAAAAAAACTTTAATATATTGAGACAAAAACTATTGAAATGACGACTTTTTCGGCGGCGGCGGTGGTCGCTGCTGTGATTACGTAGGCTTGCTTTATGGGCCGTTGCAAACAATAAATTTTTCTTGTGTCTTCTTTTTAAAAAAATAAGTGGGAGCTTTTGGTTTCTCTTTAAGATGCATAAATATACAATCTACAAATGTTGCCATATTATGTTGTGTCCAATTAAAAGCAACGATGTCTCCCTTCAAAGGTTTTTATGTGGAACTTGCAGATATTTTTTATTCAGGTGAGATGAACTCATCATACCTAAATTTGATTTGAGAAAAGCAAATGAAAATAGAAATGCATATCAGTTTTGACCATATGGCTTTCTTTTTTGCGAACCCATGCATGAAATATTCTTAAATGGACCAGTTTACGTCTGAGATGTCCAGCCTTAAGGAAGGCTTATATTGATTCGTCAATAACTTGATTGAAATTTATCGATAAATCGATTGATGAGTTGTCACGCATTCACTTTTGGAGTTGATCATCTGATGACTTTACGATTCTTTCTTGTGACCACATGGAGATGTTGATGATTGGTTTGATATTTGCGGGGGTGGGGGTGTTTGCTGACTTGGAAGAAACAACTCTGGATAATAATCAGTTTCTTTTTGTATATTTTACGCACACGCATTTTCGATAATCTTCTGATGATCAACAAAGAACTGCCACCCACGGGCATTGATTTGTTTCACAGACGATTGAATGGAATACGAAATTAATTTTTCATTGGAATGAAGATGATAATGTGGTGATATGGTATGTAGGTTGGTGGAGTAGGCAAGGCTAAGCAAGGTTGATCTTGAACCAAAAATTAGGACACGACTGACTTCACAGGTGAACACAGAATTTTTTATGCACTTTGATTTTTTTTCGTTGTCTATGCAGACACAATAATTTAGTGATGATTATAATGTTTAAGTTGTACACATAGTAAAGGTACAAAATTAATGTGGACCCGCAATTTTAGCTACTGTTGGGTAGTTTAAACTGATTAAAACGATTTAAAATTCCCTGCGTCATTTATGTAGTAAATAAGGAAATATGTAAATAAAGTAAAGAGACAAATATCTTCTCACTGGACACCCTCGCTTTGTTGAAAATAAAAATTAGTCAACAGCAATAAACTGTCAACCCTACTGGATTAGGATTTTTGCAACCCACGCTGCAGAAAAATGACACACGTGTCAAGTAATAATTTATTATTACATGAAAATAAATATTTTCTTCTGCCAACAAATTTGAATAGATTTGTATTTAGCTTATCACTTCCCCTGTATTTCATAATTTTACGCTTTTCATGTTAATGCTAGCTGAAGTAAAAGACGATGCGATGTAGCTTTTTAAAAAGATGTTGACGGTAAAGAACAAACAAAAAATAGAAAACAACGCAGACAATACCTCACACGCCGACACACCGCTTCCATCCTCCAAAATCGTCCTTCGTCAGTATTACATTCATTTTCGACACTCTTTCCTTTCTTATTACATAATGTGTGTGCCCATAATGACAATAAGCGAATGGAATATTCAAAATAATGAAGTCATGTTCTCACAAGACCTCACACCTCTTTTTAGCTGTGTGCTATTCTCAAAAGAAAGATCTCGAAAGGAGACAAGGTCGGGTGTCGGGAGAAGTGTCGCTACACGATTTAGAATAAACAGGATGTGAAGTGAGGAAAACTGTTCAGTAGTATTAATGGAGCAATAAAAATGAGAGGTTATACGGAGTTGCAATCATTATTTTTTATTGCCTGTCATTGCAATTCTTATTAAAAGCTGATTTCAGCACAGCCGGGAAGCACGCTGTGGTAATTGGTAATGAATAATGAAAAGGTTGGCACAAAACCTGTGTCATGTCGTGACAGTCTTCACTAAAGTTTTAAGCTGATTAATTTTTGAATAAATTCTTACGCTCAGAGCTTCACGGTTGGGCTATTTTATAACAATGGGAGCATCAGGGATTCGGACTTATAATCGTAGTAATTATAAATTACAAGCTCATTATTGTCTACACCTCGCTTCAAATCTGCATGCATGAACAAAGTGCAATGATTAGGTGAAGTTCATTCTCCAAAATTCATTCTCGTTTGCAAAGATTCGACGATAAGACAGGATTACTTTGCTTTCAATGTGTGAAGGTTGCTGAGTTTGTTTCACATAGTTTCAAATAAGCAGTTGATGCAGGCGTGGTTTGCTTTCACATGCACAGCCAACTTTTTGCCATTTTGCTGTTAATGAAATGAACTAAGATGGCGGATCACAAAAAACAATCCCAACAACTCCACTGTGTAAAGATACAACTGATACAACAGCCTTTAAGTAATCATATTGTGTCCATTAAATAAATGTCTGATTTTATTTTGATTCATTCTACATCGTTGACGTGATAATGATTGTATTGACTTCTAAAATCTTGTTTCTTTCGCTTTTTGTGCAAAGTAGGTATTTCGAAAATTCATTTGTCGGTCGATCTCACGACTTGTTCCGTCGAAATAAGGACAGGTAGACACGCACAATCTGTGCGTGTACATCATATCATGTGCAAAAACAGGAAGAGTTACAAGAAATATTGATACTTACATCATGAAATTATTCAAACTTTCATCAAGAGTAAAATTCCCGATTACAGCGAGGCATAATCGATTTAAGAAGGATTACTTGTTACTGTTAGACAGGTCACAACGTTTAAGCACTCACCGTGCAACACCGCTGAGTCTGCGGGTATGTTTTATTAAGTAAAATATTTAGTCGTGACATTCAAGAAAGAGTTGCTCACTTTTTGTGCCTGTACTCCTATTCGAATTGTAAAAGGTCACACAAGTGGTGTACATCAGTACTGATGTGTTTTCTAAATGGGCACAATTTTGTAATTACCTCCCTGAGTAGTATTGTTATTACGGACTTCTGTCATGACTTTGCAGAAAATGAAGTAACTGCTTTGAATATTTTGAAAAGTTAATCTAAAATGAGTGGAGTCAAAAAATGTATAAAATGGTTGATGACGACGCTGACATGACGTATGATGCAGTCAATTCAAAAATAACAGTAGTGACTACCTACGAAACAAAAAAAATATGGCCCGTCCCAAGGATATTTTTTATTGTTGCAGTAAACTAATATCATACCGTTCTGGTAAAGTCATATGAGATCATCCAATAATTTCAGAATTAAAAAGGCACATGGTATAAAGTACAAAACGGTACCGAAAATAAAAAAATAATAAGCACACTGAATAAAGTATTGCTTAATAAAGTAATCGAGGTATTCAGTTAAACTTGCGAACAAGGTTATTTTATTAAAAAAGTAATTGGCCCGTCCGGTGACAAATAATTAAGTGGTACCTTCTACCTCAAAAATGTTTGGAAGTTTTAGTCAGCCACTTTCCTGTGAAGAAAATGAATTTGTAATAATGATTAAAATGTGCTAATAATAAGTGAACGTAGAGTGATATCACATCGATGAAGGTGACGTCACGACGTCAGGTTACTTGTTAAGAGGTAGTAATAAATAAACATTAATAATTATTGGTCTTCTATGATCATCAAGCCGATTGGCAAGCAAAATGCCGATGGATCATTTATTTATTCAGATTGAGAATTGGCTTTCTCATCATCATCATCATAATTTATGTGCGATCAATATTTTCGCTTTAACGCTTTCCAAATCAAAGGCTAATAAGATGCAGTTTTGTTGTCTCATGTTACATTGAAACACAATTCCATTGAATCATTTATTTGTTCATGGTAAGCACTCCTGTCCTGACTTTGGGACTTATTAATCATTACACCATCGAAGAAATTCACGTAATTTTGTGTAACATATGTATACACGTACACATTCTTTCGTCAGTTGGGTCATGTGGTCGTATATCAGTGTCTCATTGTCATCATCATCGTTTTTCATACCCAAAATCTACCTACTATGAGTTCATATTTCCTCTGAAATTTAGTGCTTAAACTTACAGCGAATTTTGTCTCACTTAGGTATCGCGGTGTGTGTGCACTATTGGCTCATCGTAAGTAACAAGATTGTCGCTTTTACTGCTGTTTCTCCCTTCTGACCAGTTTGAATCGCCTTATAAAGAAATATCTTCTTTTTAAATTCTGTGAGTTGCTCTTACTTTAGAAGAACACACAAGAGCAATACCCTTTTTGTGGCCAAAATGTTCACTGTTCATTGGAGTACTACTCTTCAAATATTGTTTCATTTTATAACCTTCTCATTGCATGGTAAAATGGTTTAAGCATGCGTGAATGTGAGAAACAGACAAAACGTATGTGCATTTTTTATTGTTGCATTTAAAGGTACTTAAAACACAGCAGCTCTTTATTGATTTTTTCAAGTTGGATTCCGTAGGTATACATTATTTTGAATAGGTTAGACATGTCGAGTGGCTCAGGTTGTACAAGGGCAATAATTCATTTTCTAGGAAAGAAGAAGAATGTGAAGGGTAATGGCAATAAAACTTGTTCGACATAAACTTTTGTCCAATCCAATGAAGCACTGACTTGTAAAATGATTATATGCTTGCTGCCACAAAGATAAGATCTTCAGAACAAAAAAAAAAGTAATTATAAGGTACTAATGGAAAAGAACCTCTGGAAGTGTTGTTGCTCTTGCTGGAGAAACCCGTTATTATCATCATCATTATCATTGAATATTGAATACAACAAACCAGACTCGCACATGTTGCCGTTGCGTGCTGTGTGTCTGTCTTAGTGTGAGTGTCTCAAATTTCCATTCCGGTAGCTCCCATGCTCATGAAAGAGCAAGGTAAACAAAAGCGTTTTTTACATCAGTAACCTTTATATCCAGCTACGACTTTCCCATAAGCTATCCCGTACTCTGCACGCACGCGGTACAATGGAGTGCGGCACCAGATTATCTCTGCAGAGAATAGATTTTCTCACTTGCTCGTTAACGAAGAATATACATTTGATTTGATTTTATGGAGGCAGTGTAAGAGTGTAACTAGAACGTAGTATTAATGAAGAGTTTTGAGTCCATAAAGCTTCGGCGTAATGCGTATATTCTCTGCGGTAGTTGCTCGTTACGAATTGAACACTTTGATTCGTTTTTACTAGATTTTGTTACTTCTTACGGACTTCCTTTATTTACATAAATGTGATGCCGCTTGATCAGACATAGAGAAAAGGAAAGTTGGTTTCCGTTCTTTTGTTTCAATTTCCTTTTTAATTTTTATTATTATAGGTATAATTATTTTTTCTCCAATGAGCGATTATTGTTTTTCGTATCAACTTTGATTTCGTAGAGTCATGATTCTTTTTTAATGATATTTTGAGGCAAACGTAGGTGCGATAAGTACCAATAAAATTGTTTACGACGGCTTTTTTGAACCCATGTTTACGAGGTGAATCTATCGTTAACCTTTCCGAATTTTGACGTTGTTTTATACGTTGCCGTTTTATGCGTTCATCGTCTTCGTCATCGTCGTCAATTCCCTTCCTCCTGGTTTTGAAAACGGCATGCCTTCCCTTAAAAGTAAACTTGAACTTGGGCTGCAGTCCAAGAAAATGAAACAAAAAATATTACCGTCGAGGAGAATAAAATCATCTTGTACGCAGTCGGTTGCACCTTTTGCTGTGTGGATTTTTTATTGCACGAATTTGTGCGCGCACTTTGTACGCGTTAGGTAGATAAGGATATTTCAGTGTTGTAGAATTCAGGGTTTTAAATTATATCAATAAAGGTTTCAATTTTCAGTTTTTATAACATTTTTATCAGCAACTTCAAAAATAGATACGAAACGTACTGAAAATGGAGATGGCTGTATACAGTAAGGTGGTAGAGATGCATATGTGCAATCACAATTTTAGGAGTAAAAGGTGAGTGTAAAAATTGAAACAAGCAATTAATCCCACGTTGCAATGAAAACTATGTGTAGGTAGATTCTCCTCTGCGCTTCATTCATAATAAAGGCTGTGTATTCATATTCAAAATAGATGAGGGGTAACTATAATAAATAATCTTTAATTTGTACATCTCTGCTGCAGTTATTTCAGTCGTAATTATTTTCGTGTGCACTTTTAAAAAGAACACCTACAGACACGTTGAGGATAACAAATGAAGAATAATCATCAGACTTCAACTTTGTTTGTGTTTTCTGAAACATCAACACTAAACTCAAGCTGACATGTGTTTCTCTCTCTTTCGACAGACAGAAGAGAAGTGAAAGAAAATGATTCTTTTTTTGTTATCAGTTCAAAAATAGCATTAAGGCAAGTTAAGTTTTGCACCACCTAAAAAGTCATACAATCTCCTAATGCAATATTTCTAATAGTCTTCGTTTTTATTTCGACTGTAGTAGAGTAGAGTCAGTGAGCCACAAAGAATGCATTCTCATTGAAACCAAAAAATATAAATTGGAAAAAATTCAGTGAGTGAATGAAGAAAGAAGGTGGTGCCATAAAAGTGCGCTGTTACCACAGTACAGTGCAGTCAGTGTAGTGTGTGTGTACACTCTTCTAATGTTGGTTTATGTTTTAGTAATGCACCAAAAATAATTATTAATGTTTCATTTGATGCTTCATCCAAACTCCTCTCTCTCTCTGTGAGTAACGCATGCGCTCAATACAGTAATTCTTATTATGGAGGCAGACAAGAAGAGAAACATGATAAGTAATATTCTAAGCGACAAAATGTAATAATATAACAGTATTCTAATTCCAAACAGTAGCGAAACTGACTTTGTAAGAGCCAAATAGCAGAAATTTGACTTTTGTTATTATGACTAAACCATCCTATGCATTATTTTGTGTGCACAATATATTGTGTTGCGTATTGAGAATAAATTTTGTTAGCATCAACAAAGTATGATGATGAGCATGAGCCGGCATATTTTTTTCTCGTGGCTCTGTACTTGTATAGTGTAGCGGTTATGTGGAGTTGAGTCAAGGTAGATTACATTTATGTGTGTGGCTGCAATAGTGGTGTGCGTTGTTCATAAAAAATGATGCTGCGGAAAGAACACGATGATCGAATTGAAGTGACTGACTAGTGAGTCAAAAAGTGAGTAGAGCAGAAGGAGAGTGTGTGGGACGATGAGTTAATTTTTTATAAGAAGAATATTATTGGAGTGTGTGCGAAAACGTTTATTATCATAATGAGTGCAAGCAAACATGTAACCCTAAGGTATTTTATATCCATGAATTTTACAAGTGTGTATATCCGTTTTATTTGTTGCGGTGAATGTGTCAACGTAGCGGAGTAATTTTTGACATATGAAACCAAAACACACAACATATTTATCGACGAATCGTGCCAATACGATTTTTTCTGTTTTTATATGTTCAAGTTCAGAACTAAGATAAGGCTTTCTCTGGAGAGGAAGTGACGATATCTACAATTTTTTGTGCCAGTTTTCGCAAAAAGAAGGATTACGAAGATGTGGATGAGGAAGACGGGATATTTTTGGAGTCAGACTCAAGTCACAAATGTGGAGTTCTCTGGAATGGCGAATGGGAGTGGTGTCACTGTGCGTTAGTCAGTCAGCAGTGATCACAGACGAGAAGCAACATCAGTGTAAAATACATTATGGCAATATACGACAAAGTTTCTTCTTAGAAATTCACTTCTTTAACATGGATTGTGGTGGTACAACGCGTGATTTAGGCTAAAAACAAACTAAAGTTACGCTGTTTTTTTTTGGGAAATTTTCATCATTATGTAACCGTCTTTTGTACATTCACTTCCTATCACAAAATCCTATTATTGGCTTTTACACCCATTTTGAATTCTGAAACAATATGGGTTGACCAACTTAGATTATTGTACATCTGGACAAATAGAAGAAAGATTGATGCTGATAATTTGAGTCAAATTAGGAGTTGTGCAGCGTAGGTTTGATCCGCCCAACACACATTTTTTTATGAATACGCGTAGAGTGTACAAACGTGTGACCCAGAAGGTCGGATTTTCATCGTCTCCACCGTCAATTTCTGCTCCATTGTGTAACACCACTGTAAGAAGATTGAAAATAGTGAGTGCATAAAAGATTGGACTGTTCTTGTTTTGAAGGTACAAGAATGAAGAGAGCATAAAGGAGAGGGACGAGGGACACAATAGTTATAGCGAAATATTATTATTATTATAGCGATTTGTGAGTGAGTGACTGGTACTCAATAGGCACATCCGAAAAAGGCATGGACTTAAAAAAAGTGGCGAAAAAAATTGTGTTGGCGGTAGACGATTTTTGGTATGTTGGTTGCTTGTTGTTTTCTTACGAGTCTGCCTGCCCTAAAATGTCTTGTTTGCAACTCATTTGTGATTTGGAAGTGCATGTGAAAAGATATTCGTTCGAAAGAGAGGTGAACATTTTTCGTAAAAAGGTGGATCATTTTTTGTACCAAAGAAAAATATCCCCTTTATTATGAAAATAAGGAGAACCTTTTGAAAAAGACACCGGATTTTTGTAAAGAGAGTCATCTCGAAAAAAGAATCGTCATTTCATTACCTATAATCGTCATCATCACGTCATCATTTAGGAAATAAAATAGCGTTAAGTCAATTAGTGTAAATATTTTAGTGCTTAGATTTTCTTACTAATCCTTCTACCATACATCATCATCGTCGCTTACACTCTGTAAGTTACAACATCTTCGTGGCTATAATAATCTACTCGCCAATCCATTTTTAAAATCCTTCGGTAACGAGTTCAAATTTTAAAATAATAATCCTTAACACGAAGAGAACACAAAACCCTTTAAATTGATCAGGTAATTTAAAAAATACTAAGATATTTTAATCATTATTTTGAGAATTTCTGTCCCAATTCTGGACATTGTTGCAGGGGAACTTGACAAGCCAGAAAAAATTTAAGTAGCTTTCTACTTATTTTCTGGTTGTTTTTCTGTAGCGGTTATCAATTATGAACGAGTACGTATATCTTTCGCACATCACTTTTATACAGTTTAAAAATATTTTGCTGTTTATTCAGTAAACTGTACTTGATATTTTGATTTGTTGACTTGAGGCTTTATTTAATGTTTTGAGAATGGTCGCACGACGGTATTTTTTACCTTGTAATCAAATGTTACATCAGAGAGAAAATGAATGTTTATTGTTCCATACTTTGGAGGCAATGAGAACTTGTAATTATAAAGTACAAAATTCTTAACTTTTACAAAAACCCTTTTCTTTCGCAATAAATTATCTTTTCTTTCGAGAGTGTCTTTGTTCCTTCCCCAAAAACTGTGCAAGCCATAAAGAAAAAATCACGTTTAGCATCTTTTTATTATGCACACATAACAGATCATTGTCTTGTCCTGAATCTTTGTAAAATATAAAATAAAAAGTTTATTCAATACCCACATTTTATACATTTTTGTGCGAAACTATATATTTACTCAAGTTACTCTGCAACAATATTTTATTTTATCATACAAAAAGATTCTTATCTCTATTTACTACAGAATTTTGTCTTCCTGTGTCCCATCCTTCACGGTGAAAGACTCTTCATAAGGTTTTCAGTGCTTTTGTGTTTGTGTTCTATTCAAGAAAAACGTTGTGATTGCCTTTGTTTATGCGTGCAGAAAAGAACAACGACATTCACACTCGCAACGAATTTTTGGCCCAAACTGTGCACACTGCACCAAGGAACATAACAGAAGCTCTGATGTAATATTTCTGTTTTGAACTTGAACTTGGCTGACTTGTCTAGAGAAAAGACTGCGTGTGATGTAATCCATGTGTACTTTGTTGTGTTCAAAGCGTTATAATCAATAAGAAAGGAACAACTTTGGTTTATTGGCTTCGGACCAAAAACTATACGTTTTTTGTGATTCATTCCAAAACTTTTTTTTGACTTGTTTAATCTTTCCAGATTTTTAAAAAGGGAGTGTACACATGTGATGATGACAAGTGTGTTGTAAAATTTGGGTGCGATATATAAAATAATCTACATGACCCACGGCACGGAAGGGCTTTGGCCTTATCAGTAGAAACAGTTTCAACGGAGATAACCGTTTTTGTTAAGATCGCGAAATATGTCGGGTCAAACATACTACAAGGAGAGACTCGGCTTTGACCCTCGTGACGAGTTTAATTCTCTTCACGAAGGGGAAAAGTACGGCTACGAGGAAAGCTTGAGCAAATTCAAAGGTTGGTCATGGGATTTGTGGACATTTTTTATCAACATTGTAGGTAAATGGAGCGCCCAGTTATAATTTGGTCTCAGTCGTGTGGATTGCAGTTGTCTTTAAAGTAACGATTGTGCAGTTAACAAAATTAATGGTGTTCTGTAATTGAATAATGTTTTGATACTTGAATTTTGGAGGTGTTGCATGTTTCATTTTTGATATTTGTAAAATTAATTGGACTGATTTTCGTTTTTAAAATGGAGATATTATGAGAAATTTTTATGCGTGACTGTTGTACATTTAATTGCAGTGAGTGACCCATATCATTAGAAAAATTTCACGCGGGGTTAATGAGTCTTCAAAAATATTCTCTCTTTCTCGCTTTTTGTGAGACCACTAATTATAAACAGAATTTTATTTGTGTGGTCTGAGCTTAGCAAACGTTTGGAATAGAGTTTGAAGGAAAAGATTTACAATTTAAATGTGTGCATTTTTCGCACAGGAAACTTTAAAATATAAATGCACGCGAATTTTTAAGAAATGACTAAGCACAGTGCACTCACTTGAATGAATTATGATGATCGTTTTTATGATCACTATGTGTGCATATACCTGTTAAAACAAAATTATGTGTGCAAATGTTAAGTTGAGGGACTCATTGTATTTCACACAAGAAAACAATCTCGTAATAATAATAATGATGATGATGATGGTTTTATTTTCTTCACATGATTTACACTAGAAACTAGGAATTAATGGAGATTCTCATTTTTATAGTCTTCTTCAACGATTTGGATAACTTGGCATATGCAAAGCACAATAACTTTTGTTTTTATGAGAATGATAACTTCTGCTCACCTTTAAACTCATTCGTTTATACGGTTTAGAGTACATTTAAATTATCCCAGAAACAATTAAAAGCACCCATAAAAAAGTTTCTGAATGCCGACAAATATTTTTTTAAATTGCCGTTAGAGTCTTAATAATGTTTTTTTTTTAAATTAACTGCATTTTACTTTTATTCAGAGGAATTTTATTCAGAATGTTCAGGTCGCCGCAAAAATGAAGAAAATTAGTGTTACTTCTTTAATTAAGAAGTAATATGTACCTATTAACACTTTATTTACATAGGTGTCGATGATACACGGTACGCGTGATGACTCGCTAATAAAAAACGTTATCATTTTTGGCACTTTGTTTTCAGCAATGCGTTTGGCTGTAGGCGTTAGGTGTAAATTTCAAAAATAAAAATGTTATCTTTTGTTGTGTGGCACATGCTAACTTATTTGTTTCTCTTAACTATACGGGCACATTAAAATAAAAAAATTAAATGACTTTTGCAGAATAGAAAGTTTATTAATAGGAGGTAGGCATTTGAAAAGGAAGGAACAAGAAAAGAGATGAATATCAGATTCGTATCTAAGTTTTATGAATTGTTTCAAACTGCGGTGTACTTTATTGTACTCAAAAATATTGTTTTGATAAATGCCTACCTTGTTTGTACCTCATGTTTTCAACAAAGGGTTGAACAAGAACCCATCAGAGAGGATTTAATAGGTATTATTACGTTACAATGTGGATGCGGTCGACGGAGCTGTGTATCCAATCCAACTAGTTTCAATTACTGTTTATGTGTTTTCGTTATTATTCTCCTAGAGGAAAAGAAAAAAAAACAGGTGTGCTGTGCAGGGTTACATTAAAAATGTAATTAAATTAGTCATACTCATAAATACATACGTTACTCCGAGTCATTTTTTGTGAATGTAATTTAATACTGTATGAGTTGCCGAAGAAAAGGATTAAAATTCTTTTCTCGGTTTTTGTTTCACTTATCGCCTTTCAATTATTGGAATGCGGCAATTGGTACTCACCAAAATTGAATAGTATTGCACAACGATAGAATATATATTCATGTTGATGCTTCGCCAAGTATGTCAGAGTCCAATTTTGAAATTTCATAGGTTGAAGAGAAGGATTAAGTTTTACTCGTTTACTGTACTTCATTCACTTACCTCATCTTCTAATCTAAATGATTTTTGCTCGACGAACTTGTAGGGATTAAATTTAGAGACAGGTGTTGCAACTTTGATGATTTTAAACTGACGATGCATTGCAAGAGTTCTGAACAGTTTATCTATATTCAGTGAAACAGCAGATTAATGTACTAATATTTTGTTGAACAAATCGAAATTGTTATTTAACCATTTGTGGACAATGGACAGGGACAAACAAATAACGTTATCTTTCAAAGATCTCGTCTCTCAGATTCAATTGGAATGACGTACGACAGGTGATAAGGTTTTGTGACTTTTCCGGATTTCTCTTTCCTCTTCAGTAGCTGCAAACCGATAGGCATATAAACATGATGGATTTGTATTAATGTCGCATATTGCAACAATAAAGCTTAAAAATACATCTTATTCAACAAGAAACAGATCACCAGTCAGGATAACGTCACCATTTTTATCTGTTTGTTTTACATTATAGTCACGTTTCTGATTCAGTTTTGATTTTGAGCGTCCATATATCAAATGTCAGCTACCTCTTAAAACATGCCCACTTGCTCTTCAAAAAATACCCGGACCACCTCTTTTACAATTTATTTTCGCTTATTTTTTTGTTTGGATTCACCCTCTGAATATTAACATTTTCTTTCAAATATTTGTTTTAGGATGCATGCAAGCGTGTGTTCTATGTAGCTTATGTAGATGAGATATTTTCACCATTATCTTCTGATGTCATCTAGTTTTTAGGTTTCGTTGAAAAAACACTAAACCCTTTGTCATCTCCCAACGGGGTGCCTCCACCTGCATAGAATACAGAATATATGAAACTGTTGTCTTCTTTAATCATCAGCGTTTTTCTACTGTTTCCACACAAATGTATAGAAATCACCGGCTCTTAAGCTTTATGCATAGTTTTTTTTTGTCTCGTTGTTAAAATAAAATAAACACTCATATGAGAAAGCACAATAAGATATTCAATAGATTTGTTGGTTGATGCAAAAGGTGTACTGTATTCGCGAGCCAGTGAAAATGATGACAAATCGTAGTTTGGCTAGGAGCGTGATTATTGCGTATATCCTAGAAAGCGTTTGAGAACGAATGAAGAATTTGGTATCCTCAATCGCCAATTCTTTTCCAATGAAGTGTTTATAATTCGCTAGTGCATTAAATTTTTTACTTAAGATAATGAATCAAGTCCGTATAACATTTTGGAGCAAACATGTTATGAATCTGAATAAAAAATCTAATTATCCTATTGCAAATTGTAAAGTATACGGTCATTTTAAGTTTTGCCCATTACGTTCTTGAATGATTAGTTTATATATTTGGTATTATGAGTCAATTCTTATTTCACTGGTTATGCTTAAAGAGAGCTTCTGTAAGTATACATACATCGCGCATCGTCATGTTGATGTTTGTTACATCTAATGAGCTAATGAGGAACCTGAGATGGTCTATTTGATTAAAATTTATATATGTACATGTAAAATCATTGAATGTGACGTGATAACAATCTAGCGAGAAAAATATATCAACGTCTATAATATTTGTGTCAGTGAGGTCAAGTGACATGCTCAAATTTCTTTTGCAGCATTAAGTATTCTCAGTGGTGCGCCAGGGCATGATGAAGCATAATATATGTATATAATCAGGTGGTACAATAATGTGGACAACAATAATTTTAATGTGTCCAACTAATATCTAAATAAAATAAATAAAGAATATTAATGTAAGCTTTATGTTTTGTTGACGATTATTGTGTTGTTGACACTCTTTCCCTGCAAAGAGCAAGCAATTAAAGAAACATGGATTGTAATTGAAATCTTGTTTAGGTCATATTGACAAAAAGGAGAAATGCGTGACACAGCAGGAGTATGCATTAACAAATTTTTGTCCACTGCGGGTTATTTTTCATTTTCACAAGATTTCTCGGTGGTCGGTCGTTCAATAACCGGATGAAACGATTTGTAAAATGCTGGGCATGGCGAAATGCTCATCCTATTCATTATACCTGTTGTTGTCGGTCACAAATATTATAATGTGAAAAATTCAAAATCTGGGAGAGGAGGTGAATGTAATTTAATATTAATATACTTTTTCTTCTAAAAAGCGATAGCCTCCAAGCCTCCTTGACATTTGTAATACACTGTAAATTCAGTTTGTGTTGTGACGTGACCACCGAATTCAAAAATAAAAATATTCATTTCAAGTAGTGACTACTTGACTACTGCACCTATGTCGGATTTATGAATTACCGTAAAAATATAAAATTGGTCAACCTCAACCGCACCTTGACTTCGCCCTGTTGCATTTCTTAATTCTTCATGCAAGAAGTGCAACATTATATATTTTGACCTCCTTTTCCCCTTTAAATACGATACTACGTCTAACAAATTTAAGTTTCAAATATATTTTATTAAATATAAAATAAAACGATGCTGTGACCTGAAAACAGTCCAGTTGACTTTGTCAATCTTTTGACAAAAATAAGTTGTAGCCTTCTTTACGTTACTAAAATTCGTATCTAAATTCCTCCGGAATCTTAATAGATTTGTCAATGTTTTACTGCGAATATTTACTGATTTTAAAATGCGACAAGCAAGAGTAAACTTTTTACATGACAGGAACCTTCTAGGTTGAATTTCAATCCACTAAACTACCAAATTTGTGTTAAAAATTAACTGGTGCCAAAATAAACCGTGCAATGTTGATGATTTTATAAAATGTATTGAATGTTGATTTTGTTTGAATTGTTATTGTTATCAAAGTGTGACTAAAACAATTCGGTAATTTTTATCAATACGTGAAATTCTTTAATGCTTTCAGATGAAAGAGATGCCATTCAGAAGAAAACCTTCACCAAATGGGTGAATAAGCATCTGACAAAGGTAAGCAAATATTATTTAAGTTTACATTTATAGTTTTAAACAGTGCTTAAATCTTAAATGGTAAGGTAAAAATATGGTAAAATAAGATAACTTTATCTGTAGATAGATTTTTTTAAACAGAATTTAATCAACAGTATTAAGTAATTATTATAGGGAAGGCATAACCCCGTCCTGGTATGTCTTTGGTCATGATCATTTGCAACTTTGTTTGACTAAAAGTTCAGTTCAGACCCCGTAGATTTAAATTTTATATTATGCGTGGTTTGACTCTCTTGTCCACAAACAATGGAAAAACCTACAACTAAATCATCACCACCATCGTGCATCCATCCGCAAGTGACCACCACACACACTTTTCAATAAGAGTGATAAACGCAACGAATCATTATACAATAGTGACAATAACCGCAATAATCGTACTTTAATAGATCAGCATCAGGTTGACCGCACACAAATGTATTTTTAAATAGCTTTTGTTTAGAAACATCATTCATCATTCATTGAAGTTTTAGCTACCTTTCTTATTCAGCGATTTTTCTACGATGTAGACGCGCAGGCCAATCTCAATTTTATATTCGCATAATTCCTGCATGCACTCTCGTCTTCTGTATTTTATGCACATACATTGGACGATTGATGTTTGTAAAACGAAACAAAGCATACAACGACTAGCTTGCATGTGTCGTTTTTCGCGCACATAACGGCCACTTTCACTCTCTTTCGAAGCCACCCTTATTTGGCCAATTGAGGTCGTTTAGTCTTTTAGGACTGATGTATGCGCAGACAGACAAGCACAAGCACACGCATGTCAAGAAAAGGATTGCAATTTTGTAACAACAGAAATTTGACCACAGCAGTATCGTAATGCAATTTTTTCAAAATCTTTTGATTGGAGAAGTATAATACTGACAAAATTTGCATATCCACTTTGGCACGCTATTAGGGAGACAAGGAGGCTTATCTTTATGTGTGTACAAAATAATGAAACGTGTCAATTATGTAGTAGTTGAAAAATGTGTACAAGATAAAACGGTTAACTAACCGCTATTATGTAACCTGCATTTTCATGCATGACGACTGTAATTCCGTCAAATAATAGTCTCATTATTGTAACGATATGCCACTGATTTCTTACAAGAATGACATGACCATAATAATTATTAAGTGGGTAGCTTTATTGCCTCAAACTTTTATCCATGTTTTCAGAAGTTAAATCAATTGAAAAATGTTTTAAGGTTCTTTTTTGAATTCAACATTTCTGCTTTTAATCCGATAACCTAAAAACTTTTCTAGTTATTACTCAAAACGTTTACATTTTGGTCTTTTGCGACATATTTTTTGATGAACACTACAGAAATGCCTTGAAATTAAATTTTTGACGCATGAGTTTAGAAAAGAAAAATTCCAATTGTGGAGCCAGTTTACTGGCACACAAAAAACTGTTTGAACGCAAATCATACTCGAGTTCATTCGGGTTGTTGAGTACATGTGTCCATGTAAGGCCAGTATTGACATGATGACACTTTCCATAAATGAAGCGTTGCTT
Source organism: Cyphoderus albinus (assembly GCA_021029165.1). NCBI lineage: Eukaryota > Metazoa > Arthropoda > Collembola > Entomobryomorpha > Paronellidae > Cyphoderus > Cyphoderus albinus. The sequence continues at coordinate 42,745 of VYYJ01000430.1, forward strand.
ATGGTGGTACGAAGGACAGCTAATGAATAGTTTTTAATCTTGTTTACATTCCTCAGTAGACAGTAATACTATTTCTTTAAGAAATGTAATCTTGACAGCTAAAACATCTACTGATAATGCCTTTGTAAAATTACCTCAAAAGCGTGAAGAACAAATAAGATTACTTCGAATGTTTTGGTGATCCAAAATTAAAGGTTTCACATTACTGTCATAATATAATTTATGTATTTTTTGTGTTGACGAATATGTCATCAACTTATCGTGAAGATGCTACTTTTATAACATACATTATAATTTTTAAGGTGAGCAGTTGGTGATTATCTAAAAGGACAAATGCTAAAAGGAAAAAATAATTTTCTTTGCAAATAACGCATAGGTATATAAATATATTTGTATCACAAAAATTTAGGTAACAAAATGAAACTAAAAACGAGTGTGAAGGATTCCTTTGGGCACGTGGTCCGTTTTGTGCAGCCCTTTTAATAAGCTGTAATTAAATGGCAGTATAGTCACACCCTAATGTTGATTTGTAATGAAAAGATGGTGTCTGGTCTGAAACACGGCTAAACACAAAATATTGAAGAATATATACAATATATAGCTAATGGTGAAAGTGCAAAAGTAGATAATAAACTTTAATAGTTACATAAGTACAACTCAATATTTGTAAATAAAAATTATTTTAAATGCCCTTCTGTATAACAAAAGTACTCGTTAATTCCAGTTAGCAGCTAACTGGAATTAAAGCTAACTGTTAGCTTCCCGTTGCGTGCACTTTACTAAAAAATCATTTCAGAGTTTCATAATCGGTGACAGACGTCGCAAGCGTTGATTCTGTTTCAAACAACACGCGAAATTGTTCTTGAGTCAAGCGATTGAAGAAAATTGTTTGTATTATATTAATTAGAATATAATTACTCTTACCTTCTAATCATCAAATAGGAACAAATTTCATAAGCCACAGCCACACTATCAATATCAATATTTTTTAGAAAGTTTGCATATCGATCTCATTTACCAAATTATAGATGCACACGGCCATGTCATAATGTCATTCCGTAGATATACAGCGTTTTCAGTTCCAATATCAGCACAGAATAATAATTTAGTGTTAGAGTTAATGAAGAATTAATTAACTAATTTTCCAATTTGTTATACAATGATCATTTCAGGTAGAAAGAATGGCCTAGCCAGAAAACTTACAACTTATATGTTATAGCCAAAGGGGATTTTTTTCTTAAATCAATTAAGGCTATCAAATACTAGCCTTTATAGTAATCGACGTAACAGATTATCGGAAGTTCAAATAAACGTTAATAGCCCTCATAGGCCGCACAATATTTACTGACTATTCGCTTGAATGGTGTTAGCTTAGATTGTTACAGTTTGGAATAGAGAACGCAACTTTTCTGTCGAACGGGTTATACCAAAGAAAATTATTACTTTAAATCAAAAGGTGTGTCATCTTTTATATTTTAGTAGTTGACTCGGGTTGACTGATTGACATCAACAATTAAAATTGTGTATTTCTTAATTTTAAAAATGCAGTTGTGAGATAGATTATAAGATTTTTAATTGAAGGTTCGCTCTTGGCGATTAGATTACTTTGGCGCAGACAAATGTAATATAAAAGAATAATCAAATGTCTACCTGTCCATTTCATCAATTTTCAGACCAGTAGAGATATCATGTATCATGTATAGCCGGAGGATTAGAATAGAAATTGACTTGTGCCGTTATGGATATAAAATTAAAACGGAGAGATTTAGTGAGTCACTTCATAATATTGTAAGCAATAATTATTGTGAAATCCATATAAATACAACGTTTTCGAACATAAAAGTACTTTTGTAATCTTACGGTTTATTAAACGATCAAGCGGATCATTTTTCCTAGTGTGCTTTTGTAACCTCAATGCTACATGATATGTACATACATTCTAGTTTTGCCAAAGAGTACAGGGGAATTCATTTTCTTTAAATGCGGCCACATATTTGATGACTGGGATTGAGGTGAGCTGAATAGCGGTGTGTGCGAAAGTAAATAATTTGCCAGAAAAGGAGATCATCATCATCATTCCTGTCATTTTCTTCATAAATGATTTCATTTTTAAAGAAGAGAGCGCTTCTCAAGAAGAGATTTAGAAAACAAATGATTACTTCGACATTACCATATTAATCAAGAGGTTGTAAATGGTTGCGGCAATGATGACAATGAGACTGGTGATGATGTTGATAAACCCTTTTTCAGTGAAGTGCGGACAATAAAAAAACATTCCTTTTAATAATACAACTGAGCATCACAAGTAGCATACCGTAACAAAATAATTATGACAATTGAAATAAAAAATTGACACACAATATACTTTTGGATGCGTCGTTTGTTAAAAATAGAAAGGTGCCGATGATGAACAAAATTGTTGTACGGGAAAGGTGCAAAGAAATTATCCATGCACTTAAAAAACAACACGGCCTGGTGGACAAAGAATAATTAATTGTGAAATATTGTTATTTTGACAATGAATCATTCGCGGGTAATAAAAACGGTGGAGGTTACTTCATCTTGAGTGTTGGAATGTTTTTTAAATGGAAGCCGCAAATGGTATAGACACGAGGAAAAGGTGGGTCTCAAATCAAGTGTGTCTATTTAAAGAGAAGAGTAGAAGGGAGGAAGGCTAGGCAGATCCGTACATAATGTATTCACATAATTATTATTACTCAATAATGAAAGATGAAGAACAATTCGCTACAAGACAAATGGCAATTTTCAGCATACACCGCTGCTCGTAAAATGTGTTTACGCACAAGTGTAGTTTTAGTGGAAACACGTGCGTTGGTGTAGGTGGCAATCTTGGAAGTGCGATATGCGAGATGATAGCCTATAATCATAAGAAACAATACTGTTATTTGTGGTCATGAAATTATTATGAGGATGAGGCATGTTCATCAAAACCAGATTGGACTGCAGACAGGGCATAAAAAAGAAATTGCTCTTGGTAAGCGTTGAAGAGTGCGTGAGGATTGGATCATACACCATAAGGGCAGTGAAGAATATTTTTGTTTGTGAATGAAAAATTCCTAAAAGGGAAGATGACGGACACAGATATATTAGCAACTACACCATAACATGAATGATGAATGAGTGATCAGGATCACGCAGAAAAATATCAGTTTGAGACGGAATTCTTTTTTGTTTCATGGCGTGGGTGGAAAATATCCATTTCCTGTCGGATGGCTACAATCTGAATAAAGCCACGCCAAATGGTACGACTAGTGCGAGGGTGACTCGATCTGATTCCAAAATATGTCATTGTACCGTGTTTTGTGAGGATGATATAACAATTGATGTTTGTAATCACAAACACAAAATTTAATGAGAGAACTGACGACGTCCACCTACCTGAACTTTGTTTATCTGCGTGTGTCCAAAAACAGTGTATCATTATCTATTTTACTCTTAGATTATTATTGTATGTTTTGAACTGCTCCTGGGAGGGAGCAGTCAAAAGTATTGGCTTTGTGTAGCATTCTGTTGCTTTTCTGGGCCAAAGCATTCTTTTGAAAGCTTTGCTGATGGAGAGCTAAAGGATAAGAGAAAATGGAAATAGGGGATGAGCTTAGTTGAAATGCTACATTAGTTAAGCTAATTGAGCTTTTATTGTTTAATAGGTGGAAATAACGCAGGTGGACAGGTACATTATAAATGGCTTTATTCATAGTAAAACAATGCACAATTGCCCCACTACGTTTGGCTGATGACATACACGTGATGCTTTGTGTCATTGTCATCATATCATCGTGACAGATATGTGTCTATGCTTAATTGGAGTTTGGGCTGAAGTCTGAATTGTATTGCTGTTTTTTGTATACGTTGACTGACTTATGACTTGTACATGATTTGTAAAAATTAATTTACTTTTTTACCTTTACATATGTCAACTTTAACTCGGATGTAGTCTGAGAGAGTGCAATTTGATTACTGACTACTGCAATCATCCGAGAAACAAACAATTTTGTTAATCGAATGGATACATCCGTGCAAGTTTTTGTGTCAAATGATTCTGAAAATTGCAAATGAAAAGTCAAAGGACAGAAATGTCTGACACAGAACCATTTCTCGAAGAAACCGAATCCAATATTTTTTATGTTTTTCTGCACTCATGCGCAATCATTCCTGTGACATTGCCAATTCAAGCCTGTACGCCTTAACTGATTGGGTTTGACATGAAATTCTTGCTAATGACTCATGTGCCTATATAGCCCTATGCATTATTATTTTATGGACACGTGAAGAATAAATAGACTCTGAAAAGTGTTATGGAAGGTGGTTTGCTTTAGGATTTCATCGTTGATAATGAGCTTGAAAAAGTGGAAGTTTAAGAATGTGAAGAGAGATGTGTGTGCGATTATTATTTAAAAATTTTATGGTGTGTGGGCGATGAATGAAGATCACTCGGTCCGAATATGGCCTTTGGGTGTGTGTCAACTTTCCTTCTCTAATGCTGGTGCAATAAATGAACATGAAGACAAGAAAGAAGAAAAGAAGATGATGGTTGATGGTGCACTGGTGGTGCTGGTGGTACGATTAGCCTTTTCATTGGAAATGGAAAATATGGAATTAGGTCTGGTTGTTTTTGTGGACACAATTAGATAATAACTTTGCATGAACAGAAGATGCAGGTAGATGGAGGCAAGGCAAAAGTATATGTTATGCACATGGTCACATCGACTTATTTGTCAAATTTTTTCGCACATGTTCGTCACTGGTAATGATTTTGCAGAAGATTAAAAATGCACAATAAAAATGGTTTTATGAGACATAATTTTGTAGTCACACCAAAGTCATGAGAATTTATATTTATAAAATGTCAAAAAGAAATTAATCAGTTTGGGGTTTCTAATTTTCCGTATTTGCTGCATCGATCAAAAAGGACTGGAAGCGAACGCAGGTAAACAAAAATCTTTGGACATGTAGAGTGGTCGTTTGTTTTTTCAATCTTTTTCAACGTGTTATTATCTGCAACTTAAGTTTAATATTTCTGTTTTACCTAAACTTGTAAATACAAATTAATTTGGTTAAAAATAAATTAAAATTTATTTTGAATGAAAAGAACCAAACTATTTTGTGTGATCCCTTTCGAATGTTACCGTTAGACGTACGCGTGCCTTCATGTTTGCTCCGGGTCATGCTCAAGCTCATGTGAAAACCTATCATCCGTAAGTGTGTTATACAGAACTGCTGAAACATGCTAAAATAGAATCTTGTACATGGAGTTTGACGATTTAATATGTACCTATAATTTAATCTTTGTTGCAACATTTTATTTTTGCATTACCATTCAGTACAAATGTCTAAAAGCATGAAATTATTTTTAGTTAGTTAGCATCTCATTGGCTTAATTGGCAATTTCCCACCACGGGAAGTGTTTTGTTAATTTTTCAATAGCATTTGCTTGAATCCATTTATAGTCACTTCAAAATTTATCCAGCAGCTTTATTTGTACGACTTGTGCATGTTCATGTTCATTTTCATTGAGGTTCATTATTAGCATCTAATTTATTCGTATCATGTAGCTCGCATCCAGTTTTCTTTCCACATAAGAATTTAATTTGGTGTAGTTGTAGTATGTGTTTATAATTCATTTCAATTTCTGTGACTAAATTAAATTATGTATTTACTATAAGCATCGACATGTTGATTTTATTCGTTTTGAATTTTAATTTTGTCTGATCATTTGCGTATTTCACTATTTTTCTAACAATTGCCACGTTTTTATGTTTCTGGGTCAAGAGTTTTTCACAGAATTGAAATGACCCTCACGTAAAATGACATTATTGTGTAATAGTAATAATAATAATAATGCTGTTGCCTTCTTTTTTAGTGTGGAAAACGCGTAGGCGACTTGTTTGAAGACCTTCGAGATGGCCACAATCTGGTGTCACTCTTGGAAGTTCTATCCGGTGAACATCTGGTAAGTCAGCAAAATTAAATATGGATTGACTTCACTTTTATTGCACTTATTCATACCCTCTGTGTATTCAAAAACTATTTGTAAAACTCCTTCAATGTCCCATATTTGGACCATAGCTCAGATATAACGCAAAATATATGCAAATGAAGGCAACTTTTTTGATTATTTAAACAACTTAAAGGAGGATCATTTTTGATGAGGACACGTTAGTGCTGATGACTCAAAAATTTAATAGCGTGGATAAGACTTCAATAATCCAAAAAGTCTTTATCTCAAAAGGTGGTGTCCACCAAAACATATTGCATTTGAATATTACATTGATTTCCATTTCGGTGCCACCTACAATGCCTTTGCTTAATAGTTATTTGTTCTCTAAATATTGGTTTAATTGAATATTTATAGTACCGTTTTAAGTGAGAAAATAATAATAGACATTTCATTGTGTCCTTTTGTGAATTTTCTGAGACCACACACGAGGAAGTGGCAAGGTCAGGTTATCTGCAAAATATAGGCTTACTCGGCAAAAATGGCTAATAAAAATAGGCGGTAGGTATTAAAACTTTTGACATTGAGGGAAGAAATGAAATGTCGGATGATTATGCAAAATTTGACTAACAAATTGGATACACATTAATTTTTAATGTAATTTTTTGTTACTTAAAACTTATAATGTGAATTTTATTTTCAGCCCAGAGAAAGGGGTCGGATGAGATTTCACATGCTACAAAATGTGCAAACAGCTCTGGATTTCCTGAGATATCGGAAAGTAAGTGGGCAAAATATAATTTTGTAGTTAACTTACACCATACTGACAGCAATAAGCATTATGTTTTCTGAATAGGTCAAGCTAGTTAATATCCGAGCCGAGGATATTGTAGATGGCAATCCGAAACTCATTTTGGGACTGATATGGACCATTATCCTCCACTTCCAGGTAACACTTTACTTCCGGTTTTATATTTGCTTTTCAACATGACGTTTCATATCCTGAATGAGTACAAAAATTGTTCATTCGCTTGTCATTTCCGTCAGGTTACCACTGCATAAAACTTTCATGAATCATTTAATGTGAATTTACCATCACGATGACATACCATTATATAGAATTATTATTATTTCAATTTTCTTCCTCTCGGTTCCCATTATTATTGAGGAGAATACCTCCTACAACACTTTCATTTACTTCCAGTCATTTACGTTTATATTGTCAGTTAATCGTTAGTTTCTTATTACGGTCTGCCCTCTGATTGCCATTATATCGTATTATGAAGGAGAAACTAATGATTACATATATTGATCTCATTCAATTATGAAATGGGACAATGCAACACCACTTTGACCACCTTCTCGCACCTTTGCTCCAGGAAGTAGTAGGTATTTTTTATTTGACATTAGCTTGTCTGAAATTGGCTAGCTGAAGAAAGAGAGTGGTTATTTCGCGAACAATTAGGTAACTAAGATAGACACGCTGAGACACATTCCACTATTTCCACTTTTCTTCAGCGTGGAAAAGATTTGGCACTGAATGGTACAAAAGAGCAAAGAGTAAGCAAAATCCATTACAGATTGATGCTATAAAATATTTCTGCTCTGGCTTCACTTTCTCCTGAAGAATGATATTAGATTTAGTGCACCACGTGAACATGCATCACACAGCCGGTGTTTTTCAGCTGTTATGCAGGGGTAGTTATGCTTTACAGTTAGAGAAAATCTTTTCAGTGTTTTTTTTGCCAAGCTACACAAAATTCTGTCCGCTACCAATTCTTGTCCACATTATTTTTCTTCTCTTGCTCCAGCAGAGCAGTCACTCAGATATCCAATTCATAGTGTTTGTTCCAGTTTCATTATACATTATATAGCACTTTCTCTTTTCCTTTGTGGTAGCTGAGTGCAGTAGAACGGAAGCACAAGAGTGCAGTGCTCACTCAGCAAGAAAGCGAAAAATATGGTTGCCCTGGCGTGTGCATTAGGTATCCATCTTGCTGGAAGCTTTGTTGGCCTAGATTCTGGCTTACATAAGCCTTATCATCATCACACATTTGATTTTCCGGCAAAACTTTTAGGCAGTAATCGAGTAAGTATAAAGAAACTACGTATTTATAGAAGCTTTCCTGAAACTTAGGTTTGTTCCATCTTGCCTTGTGTTAAGTTTAACCCGTCGCATGTTTTTATGCCTTTTGTTGCAGTAGTTTCGGCAAATAGGAATCTTACTTTGGTGAGATTACCCGGCTTCAGTATTACGTTAGCTATCTTCACGGTCGTTTCGACTGAAAGTGATCCGGTGCCTCTTTAATGTATTCATATTTTGGACGAAGGATTTATCAAATTTTCCTCATCTCAAAATAATCATATCATTAAATATTAATGCCAAAGGTTGTTCTCTTTTATGCGGCATATCAATGCTCGCCTTGTCAGAAAGTTACTACTGAAGTGACTGAAGAAGAAGTGAGGCAAATATCTTTGAGGGACTTTGACAAAATATGGCAGATGGAAAGTGACGCTGCACCACACTTTATACGTTGTGGAATGCAAAAATGCAACTCTGTGAAAAAGTAATTAGTGATGGATTGTTAAAACCAATTCCTTGAAAATGACATCAACTATTTGTCATCATTAATTTAGCCGAAATGAATTTGAGTTTGTGTCAGTAACCAGGTTAGGCCAAACTAAGGTTTGTATGAAGCAGAATAAAAAGAAGCCACTTCATTATCTTCACCTCACATTACGTTACTGTTGATGTGTCTCAGTCAATACACAAAAGTGTAGTACAGAAAATGTCCTGTGTGTATTTTGTGCTTCTAGTCAAGCGAACCCAAATTTAACGTTCACATATTCAACGTTCTCATTTTGGTTATTTTTACGTATAATATCGACTAATGAATACCTTGCCATTTCAAATATTCAGAAAATAATCCATCCTATGTGTGGTTGATCAGATATTCAGTTTTATCTTATGTGTGGTGATGCCATTTTTTCTCTGTGTGTGCGATTACATAAATGTTACTAGTCTGACAAGGTTAATCTGTGAGGTGGGCTTGATCTTACAGGACAAACGTTGCAAAGTTCGATTTCACTAATGAGCAATGTAATTGTACAGCTTTAAATATATACATGTCAAACTAAAATGTTCATGAAGCATTCCCGGGATCGTTATTTTCCGTAATAGAACGTTGTGAAAAGTGCACAATCAACGAACCACCCGAATAAATATCTTGCCACTTGAGAACAATGCAAGTTCGTTTAGCGTTTTCGCTTGAATTAAGTAAATGCCATTTGTAAAACGAGCAAGACTGAAGTGGTTCATTCACGAACTTGGAACGACTAGTCATAGCTGTAGGTATCACATTAAATCTGACAATTTATTGTTCCTTGTTTCTTCGATATTAATAGTCATGCGCGACACATTAAATTGCTTTATTAATGTTTTATGCGATTTTGTACACGAGTTGCTTTATCAGTCATGTATTTTGACAGGTGAACAAAGTTACATGGTTAGGATAATAAAGTCATCTGCAATAATAAAGTTTAGCGAGGAAAATGATATTCCTCGGCTACAGTCGGCAATGAGAGGAAAAAGTCAACATTTTTTGCCTCTGGTTCCATGCTTTATGTGACAGAATAATTGCAGATTCCTTCTGTAATAACAATTACAGTGTTCGCATTCTACATTTTATTCAGCCTTCTACATTAATGTCTATACGTTCCATCGGTGTGATCGGGGTGGTCACTACTAACAAGTATTCATGAATTGATGCTCTTGATGAAACATTAGTTCCAAAATCACACCAATCAACAATCATTAAATTGGGTGTTGTGTCTATTTTGATTGTCTAGTGGTGTGGTATTTACATCATGAAAACTAAAATCCAAATAAAAGAAATACAAAAATGACACGTTTTTGATAACAGTCGTGATCGTATAGTTTAAAGTGTCGCACAGTTTTTGTGGTTCCTCAATTCGCTATTCTGAAGTGAGTGAGATAATAAAAAACTTGGAATTTAACCACGAAGCAGTCAGTTTCTGTACACAAAGCAAAGTTAAAGCAAACATGTTTGGTTGTTTCACAAACTTCCAAACGACAAGTTGTCCTTTGACAGTTTCTCTCACTTTTGTGGTGCAAATTGCAAATGTGAGTTTTTTCCAAATGGAGCAGTTAATAGCGGACTAAATTTACATAATTTCTTCCAAATGAGTGGAAAAATGTCACGAAATTTGATGAATCTTTATGCACTTTTTCTCCGGAGAAAGCGTAAAACGACACATCAGACAGTACATGTGTCTTCTTGTGATCTCACCGGTGCATCCCGGCGCTCTAATGAAACACTGGACATTTCCCCATTGCCTCCACTTGTAGTAGACCCTTACCCTGGAGGTAGTGACTGGAGTATTCACGGCAATCCCGAAGAATATAGGAGTGGAACACTTTCTGTGTTTAAGAGTAAGAATTCCGAAAGAAGCACCAGTTTAGATAATGTCTCTAGAAGGAACAGGCATTATAGCGATGAAAAGAGATCGAGAAGTGTGAGTAGTGCTCAGGGAAAGACTCACTCGGTATTAGATTTGTCACAGATATCTTGTGAAAGGCTCACTTTCACAGAAACAAACGTTCCTTTCTCAAAGTCTAATGAAGATGTGATTGATAAGAGTGAAAACCACAAGTTAAGGCATAGAAGTAGTGGGAGTTATCAACATCATGACTCCAGTGGTGGAGAACGAGGAAGACGCAAGGGTCATAAAACACGGTGGCCGTCGGAGCCTTGGCTGGGGCCGGCTATTGTCGGAGGCCTTGCCGCTTCAGCTTCGCTTGTTCACTCAGGCTTTGATGAATGGGCAAGACTGGAACAAGTTGAGAGAGATATTTGGATGCTTCCAATAAGCAGAGCTGCAAGCCGGAGTTCAGCCCACTCACGCAGAAGCATTCCACTTGATAATAAAGTATGTGAGAAAATATCAATAAGAAATTAATTGAACGTGCTGAAGAGAACAGTTCATTCAATCCATATTGTACATAAAATATTTTGTGGGTACAGGTGTATGTATGTAATGTATGTACTTATAACAATAAGCTTCTCATCAGTAACGCAAGATAGCAGGACCACATACAACAATAAACAAATACCACACTGAAAGGTTTTAAGTACGGGCTTGTGCCCAAGAATGGCATACACCTGCCCTATTCAACAAGTCATTGTTTTTAGAAAATAATCTTCTTATAAAATCTCCTTTCATCATTCTTATTTTTGACCACATTTAGGAATGTAGACATCACTTTATATACGTCATGACAAAATAATTTGTGTGTAGCATTGTTTTCAAATGGAAAATTAGGTATCAAGGTTATTAAATAATTTGGCATCGTGGGATATTGCCTCTTCTTTGGGGTAGCTTTTTAATCATCTGCTCCTGGTATTATCTTGCCACATTGACTGGCTGCAAGTTAATACAAGGCTTTAGTTTATGCTCTTATCATTATCATTATCGTATTATCTGGCTGTGGCTGTGTGGCTACTACTACAAGCGAGGTTTGTACAGTGGAGCCATTATTATGATGGGTCGTCAATTCTGAAGTGGCTTTAAAAGTACAATAGATACATTATTGTAGATTTAAGCTGTATCTTTGGTCTTTGGTTTTACAAATAATGTGGCGTCTTGTCATTTAAAACCCACCAGACGTAATATGACATGGCTGCGTCGTGTGTGCAAATATGCAAATACCACTCATGATGTTTAATAATAATGAGAACACAATTTTTCGATGGACACGGACATTACCTTACATACATATTAAATGTAAATGGGAATTGGAACCGCGACCAGGTGGATTCTCATTTTTCCTTCATTTGGTTCCGTTCTTCCTCCCCCTCGTATTACGTATGCGTATTGTGTCCATAAAATATATTAGCATGGCTTGACAAGAGGAACAAGAAACATGACTACTCAACTCATTTAGAAGTTTTCTTTGCCTTTTTCTTGCTGAAGAAAGTGCGTGTTGAAAAAAAGTTGAAGCCAGTTCATCGTCTTTCGCTTTGTCTGTGTTCTGTTTTAGTGAGTAAAGGATTTTCTTTAGTACACAGTAGCTAAGTCAGCAGGATAAAAAACGTGCAGACAATACAATTTTGTTTCAAAAGTCTCTTTGGCTCATTATTTATTGTACAAAACTTGTGTTTCCTTTACTTTGCAAAAAAGTGGTGGAATTATATTTTCTTTTTTGCTGAAGACGGATACATCTCGTTGATTTGCCCTGCCAAGCGACATTATTCATTAAAATATATGAAAAATGGCAGATTTCGTCTTTTCGTTGTACAATACAGAAGGGATCTGCGGCTTCATCTCCTCGTGCGATGGAAGTGTGAGGGAGGATGGATTCTGGTGACAAAAAAACGTTGCGAGAGAAGGAGGAGGACACTTGTTTCAAACTGATTATGGGTGTGAGCCCCCTCCTCATTTTGTGTTTACTGTTCAGTGTAGCATGCTGCCTTGCAAATGCTCCACAGAGGTTCCTTTCAATTTACACAACACATTCAATTTACAATTTACGTAATGGTGTCCACACGGCCACACACGTTTAGGGAGTCAGAAAAAAGACACGGGAAATGACGAATTAGGTAGCATGACAAAAAAGACTCAATGTGGTGCACGAAATTGAAAAAGGAGCAACTTAAAAAGATGGACAACAGGAAAGACGAGGAGATAAAAAAATCATTATTACAATGAAAGAATTTTTGGACAGGTACTGACATAGAATTTTTTCAAGACTAGGGCTAAAACGTTGTTAGTTTTAAGTTTGTGGTGCAGTGGATAGAGTGTAGATGCTTCGTCACATCAAGGACTCTTTTTACCGTGGCACTTATCTTTGCTCGTTTTCTCGGTTTTCCGTTTGTCAGTTTCGTGAAAGTATTTTTGTGAACGTGTGAACATGTGTAAACAGTTTCTTAAATAAAACTACGCACGTCTTGGTGATCCAAGGGGATATTTTTTTTTAGATATTAAATACAAACCTGCAAAAATGCAGTCGGTTCGGCTTCTATAAAGTTGATAAAAAAATTATTCTCGGTGTTTGTTCTTGAATCAATTAAAGATATCTATGTAGGTCTTGTTATTTTATGCACACATTTTTTGTTGAAAGGAATACACCGGTAAGAAATTCTTTGTGGCAAAGAAAAGGCAGTTTGCACTCGCATATCTCATCGTGGCTATCAATCACAAGTTAACAATGAATATAGAAAAAAAACTCATTTCGGAGGATGTTGATAAGCTTCCATTAGTTAATATATGTAAGAGGTTGTAAAAATGAATCCTGCATGGGAAATTCGATAAGTATCATTTTAATTTGAGATACGGAAAGGGACTCAACAACAGTTCAAGTACGCTCGTAATCATGTTAATGGGCCTTGTTCAATTCAAACTCTGTGTGAAGCCACTCATCCTTCTGTAATGATAATTTAAACTCCAATTTTTGTATTAAGGCCAATTTGTATTTGAGTACTAGGTACTTTTAGAATAGGATATACGAAACGAAGGAATAAAATCAATCAAAACTAATTTTTGTCTTGCAGCCAAGAAGAAGAAATAATTTGATTTGAAGTCTACGAAAGATAGGCTTAGCAAATAGCAAATTGCAGAAAAGTACTATTTTTCAAGCTAGAAAGAATAATTATGAATGGCTCAGAGAATGATAATTGACTCATTTGTTTTCCTTATTGTGAATATACACTGCGTTCGTTACAAAAAAATCAGTTCAGTCTGCGCGAGAAAAATATTGTTTCACGGTCTTATCACTCCTGAAATATGTAGGTAGTGCGGTTATTACATAGACATTGTGTGACCGTGATAAGGCGAGAAAAAAATAGCGGTGCGGCGTGTTCTTTTGTATTTCTTCGGGTGAGATTTCATTTGATAATACCCACATGCGAACAATCTAATATAATATTTGTGAGCAAGTAATGGTAGCTCCACACATTTTTGTATGTAACGGCGACTCACTGACTTGCCTTTGTGAATCAAAACTGAAGATAATGATGATTGTGAGATGGGGTTTGACGGGTGCGGGTGGGTATTATCGACTCTGAAGAAGTGGTAATATGTTCGCTTGATATATGATATTTTGTTTGCTGAAGTCAATGCTCCCATTTTTCAAAGAAAATGTGTATAGTAAATAAATAAATATAGTAGCTGCTAACCCTGCAAACGAAGGGATGAGGCGTACTTTGTATTCAGTAGTAAAAAAATAAAATCGGTTTGCAATTTGCAATAAACTGGGGAAAGAAAGAATAATAATAAGTTGAAGTTGAAGGGGTTTGGCATTATCATTATCATTAGCAATACGCAGAGGTCTAGAAGCCAGTTTTTGTTTCGAAGGTACGAACAAAGATGAATGTTTCCATTGAATAATAATTCGTTTCTTGTTGTGGTTTTTGCGTTAAATACGTTGATCATGTGGTTAGGGATTTTGACGAAATGGGAAGTGAAGTTGTGAAGCATTTCACAATGCATTAAATAAATGTGTTCATAGCTAGGTAAGATCAGTCCAATTTACCTATGCATAGATTTCAGATAAAGTTGCACGCAAATGTAAAAGAAAGCCATTCACATTTTTTGATGACAGGTTCCTTGGTCTCGAATCTCTGTTTTATCGATTAAAACTTTAATTTAGAAGGCATTTTACATTAATTAAAGATAAAATCGCAATTTTTGTATCCATCGTCATTTTGACTGCGTTGAGGCTATGTAGTTCGTAATGCGGGCTCTGCCTTTCTAAGGAGCACAGCACAGATAAGCACTCTTTGACTCTTTGTTGCTCTTTATTCCAAAAGTGGAGCACATTATCATATTATGAGTGTTGCGTATACATACATACCTAAGTAGCTGTTTACAACAATGAAATATAATGACATTGCTATAAATTTGATGCTGGCAGATCGTGATCTCATGGGTTATCACATCATCATCTCATGTTACTGTCAGAAATTCTACTCTTATTAAAATATAAATTTATGTGACATTCAATAAAGAAAGTATGATAAATAGGCCGCAGCTATTTTTGACAATTATCGTATTATCATCTATGCTAACTTTAACAATGCTCTGAAATGGATAGAGCACTTTTCATTCGTCGATGTTTGTGTCGTAGTGTCTACTTAAAATGCTCATTTGACTCAAGGTCTTTAATTCCACAGAATGCTTCGTAATGCTTGATGATATTTTCGACAAAATAAAATTAGCACTTATTATTTACGAGCCATCTTCCTGAGTCCTCGCCTTTATTTGAGTAATAGTTGGTGATAGAATAATGAAGAGAATAATGATGACGAATTGGGAAGCCTTCTTAATAACTTTTTTTTTGCAATTGAATGTCCCATTATTTGTCTGACTTGATGACGATCACTCATACCGTCATCAGCACGATATAATCATCATGACTTTGAATGTTTGAATACATTTTTTATGTTTATCATTATGCAACACAGAACACAGGTAATGACTTGGTGCTTTACTGCTTTAAAGTCAGGTGGATGTTTTACCTTGAAAGAAACATGAAGATTGTGGATGCTCATTGTTTTTATTTCAAGCAAAAATGTGACATAATGTAAAATGCATCAGGATGTTGTTACACATGGGATAGGTCTTAACTCAAGTGTAATAGTAATAAAAAATTATCTTAAGGATCGCGTGAAAAATGTTTAAAATTATGCTGACTTAATAACATTATAAGACAAACCCAAGAAGTGCTTTTCTGCTCTGAAGATGCTCCGTTTCCATTAAATTCTCATCTTTTTTGTTTAAGCTCACCTCTAATTGCTTTTGTTCATTTGATGCATTTTTTGCATGGAAGCTAGCAATAAAATAAATATACATTACGTGCATTTTTAGTATGATAATTTAAGAGGAGATTTAGATGAGGGTGCACAAAAATTATTCAGGTGTGGTGTGAGTACATTCAAGTCAAGATGATGAAAGTGTTTCTCACAGAATCATTTCGTAATTTTCTTCGCCAAGATCTCGGAGGAAGGGAGACAAGCCTTATGAGCAAGGAAATGAGTTTTGTATTTCAATTTTTGAAACCAAATTAAAAATTTTAAACCGAAAATTAATGACCAGTGCGGATCAAATTTTCAGGTTTAAAGAGTGGTTCGTGATGTAATGTATGTAACCCAGTAGTTAGAATATTATTACTTTGTGTACATTTAATAACAGGGAAGAGCTCCAACGAGGAACGTTTACTGCATAAAAACCACACTCTTTAAAACACATCTATCATGCTCAATAAAATTTTGCAAGAAGTTTTTTCTTGGGTAGACGTGACTTTGAAATGAAGTAACGTGTGGCCAAGTTAGTTCTGTTGAAACAGTTTCTTTTTTCGGAAGAAGTAGTAAATTCATAAATTGCATTAAGGTTTACTAACGAACTCAAACAGTGTTTGACGAAAAAATTCAAGAATGGTTACACCGATTCACATTCATTTAATATTTCCCTTATCTTGCAATGCTACAGTATTTTATGAACAAAGGCTTCGTCTTCAGGTTTATTTTTCATCGCTGCAACCGTACATAAAAATAAAAATAAAAAACAATCCGTAGGGCACTCAACTCCTTTTCTTACATTTATTAGCAGTGCAGCACTGCAGCCACATAATTCAGGATATGCGATCCTGCCAGCAACAAGGAAAAGGAGATATTTGTACCTTCACTTATTTTCCCCGTCTCCTTACACATTATTTCTGTTTCTGTTTCTCTGAAGAAACATCGCCTTAGGAAAAACATTTCGCTTTATGAAGCCACATTGAAAATCTTTTTGTGTACATATGATTGCTTCAAACTCGCATTTCAATCCCAACTGAGTCAATCCTTTACCCTTGCAATAAGGTACGTACGGGTTTGAAACGATGAGCGATGTGTGGATTTTTTACCCTCTCTGGTACGGACTGAAGTCTTGCTGAAGCAACCTGTTGCATCGGTCCGTGTTGTTGATATTATTATTACCTTGCTCGGCTGAGAAAGCTCTGCTAGAAACATGAGCTCTAAAATTCTATATATCTAGGAAAAGCCATTTCATAGTTGTTGAGGGTGGATTATATTTTAACACTGAGCTACGTGTTGATGGCAGCAATGGATATGCACCAAACGGTAGACATCCGTGCTTGTGTGCGTGGATTAGAATTGAAAAGCATTCATTTAAAAGTATAAAACTTAAAACGAGCGCTTGTCATGTAATAATGCACACAGTTTATTCTTCCACCATGACTTCTACCTGTGGCCATTTTATACGTATTGAATTTTTCAGTGAGTTTGTCAGTCACTGACTTTTTATAGGATGTCTATGTGGCAAAAAATATGTGTTTAGTAACAATATAGAAAATATATGGGGAATGTTGCAGATGTCGTGCTGTGGCTCTGGCTCACCATTATGCACGCACACACATAGAAACGTTGGTTCGACTTTTGTTAGCTGCGATGGTTTCGCGAGTTAAGCTCGGGAAAAAATAGTTGAGTTGGTACTTGTTCGTTTAAAAATATATTATGTTGTTCAACAATCGAACACGGCAGCAACAGGGAGCAAAAACAGCCGGCGATTCAACAGTAGAGGTGGGCAAAACACAAAATTCAAATCCCGTTCTCGTTTCTCGTCCGTTCAAGTTTCAAAATCAAATTCCGTTCTCGGTTCTCGTCCGTTTAAATTTAAAAATCAAATTCCGT